>NW_020769321.1:20115692-20165800 GCF_900518735.1 Pseudonaja textilis | reverse complement strand
TATCTATCTATCTATCTATCTATCTATCTATCTATCTATCTATCTATCTATCTATCATCTATCTATCTTCTCTGTGTGTATATATACACACATTTTTTATCTGTAGATAAAATATGTGCTTGTATCTATGTATGTTTGAGTGTGTTGAGCAACCCTCTGGACCAGCACCTTATGATGAAACTAGAGAATTGATAGTTGTTACAGAAATATTTCCCTACCTAAAGAGGGAAACCATGGGTGGGCAAAAAAGCAGTGAGTGTGGAAGTGCCTTTGTGCAGCTTCCCCACTGAGTTTCCTTGTGGAAATCTGAAAAGGAACATTGGAAATCCATCCTTCCTTCCTTTCTTCCTTCCTTCCCTCCCTCCCTCCCTCCAAGGTCATAGGTCCTGGATTTTGGATACAGTCTGTACTGTAGCCAGGGGTGGGATTCTACCAGTTCACACCTATTCGCTAGAACTGGTTGTTAACATTCTAAGCAGTTAGGAGAACCGGTTGTTAGAAGAAATTACTGGCCTAATCCTGTAAGGAAGGCAGGAAGGAAACATTCTGGTGTTGCTTACAGAAACTGCCTCTCCGTTAACCCTTATTACATTCTTGGCAGGACTAGACTTCCTGTCTCTGGAACTTCTCTGGATTTTTTTTTCCTCCTTTGCTGGTACTTTACTTGTGTGGAGTGACCATTCAAAGTTACGATGGAACTGAAAAAAGCGATGTATTACCATTTTTCACACTTACAACAGTTGCAGTATCCCCACAGTCATGAGAGGCTAGACGAGGAGATGCGTGCCTAAATGTGAGTGATGTTGAGTTGACCACGCCCAGCCAGTCACATTACCACCAAGTCACGACCACCAACTAAGCCATGCCCATAGAATCAGTTGTTAAAAATTTTGAATCCCACCCCTGACTGTAGCCCATGTGAGGTAACTTGATTAAAAAAATGATGTTCTAAGATGCACTGTTTCATCCAATTAAAGTTTGTGGGAATGAACATTAAAGCAGTATATAGATGAAGAGCTTTTATCAGAAGACAAAGTCACTACACAATTTGTAAAAATCTGCTGCAAATGATCTTTACAAACTTCTGGCAAGAATAAGGGGTTTATTTTTAAGAAATCATTCCACTTTCCCCTTACTCACAAAAAAAACCCCACCAGTAAACTTCTGAGATATAGCTCTCATGAGGGCCATGCAACATGGCCCTGTGTAGTATTGTTGTACCTGCTAACATAGTTATTTTGTATTTTAATTTGACTTATTTTTCTTTCTTTTAAATGATGTGAATGGTTTATCAAGCCATTGCAGACTGGAACGTAGAAAACTTTTCATTGTATTGCTGTATGGATTGATTGATAACTTCTAACATTCCTAAACTGCAAAAATAAAAACTCTGGGTCAGGATAGGATGGGTCCTTGTTTGTTTTTAATAGGATGTCTGGAGTTTGTCTTCTGATAAGAAAGACAGCTTAACTGGTACCTGGGTTGTCTCTGTGTGAACTCCAAACAACCTTATGACTTTTTTTCCTCATGAACATCTTAAATTTTCTGCTTTCATCACAGCTCGTTTAAATGGACATGTATATTGTTACATGTAATATGTTTAACTCCGTATAACTGAATTTCTATGCAAAGCATGGGTTACTTTTATCCTGTCCAATCAACTTTTCTCTTGTATTTTCCTTTGATGTGCTAATTCTAAAACAGAATATAAACTGAGTATCAGGGTTTCCTCTTTGAATGAGAGGAATCCTTGTCAATCAGAACATTCTGAATAAATTGTAAATAAATGATCTTCGTGCCTCGATGCCTTATTGGAGTCTGGGTGTACTGTGGCCATAACCTAGGGCCATATTTGGCCAACAGGTGGGAAAGAAAATGGAAAAGAGATTCCTCACCCGACTTTTATATCTTATAAACAAATCTTGTCAGATGTCAATAACGGTTAAGTACACTGTGTGATTGCCACCCTTAATGACTATCACTTTATTTTATGATGGGGTTTCTTTTTGGGTTGATGATGATTTTCATAGTCTACTATTTCTCAAATTGTTATATTTTAAAATATATTACTGTAGAAGACACCCTAGGATTTTAAGGAAAATAAAAGTGACATCCAAACAATCAAATGAACACAATTTTAGTGTCAGCTCTGGAATTCATCGCTGTCATTTAGTTTAAAATGATCTATTTAAGCTGAAAGAAAAGTGGTTGCATGCTCCATGCATCTTTGTTCTGCACACTACCTTCCACTGCTGATGAGAACCTTCTCCATTCCTTCTTCACTTTTGCATTCTTGTGCTTTGCTAGATGTATTTCCTAGTATACTTAGCACATATGAGTACCCGTGTTTCCCCCAAAAGAAAACCCAACTGGAAAATAAGCCCTAGCATGATTTTTCAGGATGCTCATAATATAAACCCTACCCTAAAAATAAGCCCCAGTTAAAACTGTCAACCAAACATATGCATTTAGTATTGTATTTCCCCCAAAATAAGACCTAAATAAGCCCTAATGTGTCTTTTGGAGCAAAAATTAATATAAGACCCAGTCATATTTTTAAAAAAACACATGTATACCTAGCACACAGGAAGCACACTTAGCTTCCCACACATAGCACATAGGACACCTAGCACACTTAGTTTCCATACCTAGCACACCTAACATCCCTGCCTAACTTCTGTACATCAAACATATCTAGCATTTTGAAAAATGCATCAACGTCTGATTCAAAATGTTATTACAAAGGATAACATAGAAATGATAAAAGCATTACATACAGAACCTCAAGATTTACAAAAAAAGGACTACTTAAATTTTAGGCAAACTACAGTTTTCCCTAGGATCATTTGAATCAAACTAAAAAGGTTAAATATTTTAAACATTAAGCACAGTGTACGTTTTAACCTTCAGATCTCCTGGGAGGATATTTAAACTCTACCCAATTAATCCTTGGTGGTCACTATAAAAATCAAATTTTCATTTCTTTAGCATGCAAATGGTAGCATTAATGTTTCAAAATACGCAGCCCAAAAGCTCCAGCTGTCTAATTGGTGTCCCACGCTGAAATCTTTAACACTTTTGTCATATATGGAATCTAAAAGTTAGAAAGCTTAAAATTTAGTTGATAAGCATAGAAATGGAAGTGGACAATAGATGCATTAATTTGTTTTTCTGGACAGATTCTTAGATTTATATTTTGTGAAACGGATATTTATGATTTAAAAAAAACCAAGTTCAGTAATTTAATCACAGGTTGTAAAGAAATATTATGTTCCTTTGGTTAATGGTATTCCCACTAGAAAGATTTGCTTTAATGTATCGACTTGACCCTGTGATCTAATCAGCAATTTTAATACACTTCTACAGAAGCAAACTCCCTTCAAACGTAGACAAATGTAGGCTCTGACATCAGTGAGTATGGGATTACAGAATACAGTCACATCAAAAGATTTAGCACAATATACACCATTTACATGTGTAAAAGAGAACTTAATCTTTTATTGCTGATGCCTAGTTGCACCCTTACAAGAATATAAGACCTTGAACACTTAAAAACTATTTTTCCGAAGCTGCATATATGAGCAGAAATGAGGCAAACAAAATTCCATATAAGAATGTTCAAAGTCATGCTGGGGCTTAACAATTTTATGCACATTGATGGCATATTAGTTTCTTCTGATTCTCCCGGGAAGAGACCTTTCAGTCAGGGCTCATAAAATTGTCACTTTGGTTTGCCACAGTAACAACAAAAAAAGGCAAATTCTATAGTAAGATTTTCAGAAAGGCTTTGAGAATAAAGAAGCATGAATCACTATAATTCAACTTATGTTGTTGGCTGCATTGGCAAATCATCATGGTTGTCAGTGCTTTTAGCAGATATTTTAACAAAAAACCATGTTTGTTTGCAAGGATGGATGGAACTTCCTGGTATAAGGCACTTTTATATGCAGCTTTCTCTAATGTTTGCTTTTTTCATGGATCATTTCCTAGTAACTTTTTTATTTTCAAATGCAAATTTCCACGATGCATGCTTTATATTGTAAATTTTCTCAGTACAAATATACCTAAAATGTTTTCTTTTAAAACTTAATTTATATGTTTTGTATTTGGCTTTTATAGTTTTTCTCAGCTTTAACACACGTTTCAGAAATAAATGTTAACCTTTTGGGGGTTTTGACTCAAAAATGTTGAATACCAGCAGTCTCTCACTACTGTAGTTTTGTGTTGTTGTGAAGTCACTTTTAGAATTCAGGTAGTCCTCAACTTATGACCACAATTGAGCCCCACATTTATGTTGCTAAGCGAGAAATTTGCTAAGTGTGTTTTGCTCCATTTTATGACCTTTTTTGCCACATTTCTTAAGTGAATCACTGCAGTTAAGTTAGTAATATAGTTGTTAAGTGAATCTGGATTTGCAGTTGACTTTGTCAGAAGATTGCAAAAGGTGATCACATGACCCCAGGACACTGCAACCATCATAAATGTGAGTCAGCTGTCAAGAATTTGAATGTAAATCACCATGGGGCTGTTTCAATGGTCATAAGTGTGAAAAATGGTCATAAGTCACTTTTTTCAGTGACGTTGTAACTTCAAACAGTCATTAAGTTGAGGACTAACTATGCTATCTTTTTGTTCTTATAGAATTCCATGTCAGGTATACTTGATATCTTTATAAAAATAAGATCATGATGCTTACTATTTCCACTATTTTGAAAGTAAATAAAAGGCTGTATTTTTCATACTGTTTAATAGTATATATTACTGTGGGTTTGGCTGAAAACATCAGGAAAATAAGTTATCAAAGAAATTGGAGAAGGCACTGGGATGACTGAGATACAGGTAGTTCTTGGGTTTTGACATCAGTTGGGACAAGAATTTCCATCACTAAGTGATACAGTCGTAAAGTACAACATGACCATGTTGCTTAGCACTGGTAATACTTGCAGACCCGTTGCCATTTTAAGCAAGGATCTCATGTGGCTGCATAGGTGGGAATTCAGAAGCTCTTACATATGCTGATGAAATGATGTCTGAAGCCAGCAGATGAGAGCTATGGGTACGTAGGCAACACAGAGAATGGTCCACAGGGTACAAGATCCCCATGCCACCCAGGGGCTCCTTCTGAGAAAAAGTGGCAGGAATGGGAGTCCCTTGCAGGAGTGACTTGCAACCTCTTGGTGGCTTCCCCTTTGACTTTTCTTGTTAGGAAGCTGATACAGAAGTTTGCAAATGGCAAGGATGCTCTGACCATCATATTTGTTAGCTGGTTGTTAAGTGTCTGAATCATAATCATGTGATTGCAGATATGCTGTATCAGTTGCAACTTCAAAGATCAGTTGTATGTCCTCTTCATTCAGTGCTGTCAAAACTTTGAATTGTTGCTGAACAAGTGGTTAAGCCACTTAGTCACTCTGGGAGCTGTCTCAAAGATGGGGGAACTATATAAGTGTTTTTAAATAAATGAGTGAATGAAATGAGTGAGTGAATGAATTGAGTGAGTGAGTGAATAAACTGAGTGAGGACTACCTGTATCTAAGTTATGTTTCAATGCAACTAGATTCAATTTTTATCCTGGTTCCACTTGGCAGTGTAATCTCTTACATGGTACCGAAAAGTGAAGTGCAATTATCTACTTGAAAAAGACTTGTGGGCTTTCATTTGATTGCATATGAAGGAAACAAATTGCACATAGAGACAATTGACAGGGAAATGAATCTATTCAGGCTGTGCAAGTGGGTTTTCCCACATGCCATCTGCTTGCCCAATGAACATGATTTAAAAAAACTTAGATGGATTCTTGTTGTGGCTGGTTCAAACACTTCTCACTTTGCCGTATGTTTTAATATTCACTCTGATACACTGACCTTATAGACTGCGGTAAACTTCCAATATTTTTTTTTTATATTTTGGAATGGATGACCTGTCTTCTTCCCTATTTTTAAAAGGGTAAATCAGGTGGTAATGGTTGTGAAGGAAACCTCTATGAAGAAAAGAAAAAAACTTGAAGGGAATGGTGACTGAAAAGAGAATTTTCTCATTAATGAAAATAATTGAAATTGCTTGACTGATCTATTGAGGAATTACGAAGTGCCTATCAGTCACTTTGTCTTTTTAAGAAGTTTGCCATTATTGGTAGACGCAGATCAATGAGTGTTACAGCAAAATTCCATACATACTTATTTCATTTGCTGAAAAGATTTTTGATAACCTAATGAGAGAGAGAGAGAGAGAGAGAGAGAGAGAGAGAGAGAGAGAGAGAGAAGAATGAGAAGCCCAAGAGCATCTGTCACAATGTTTCGAAGACAGGAAAAAAAAGTAATCTTGAAGGTCATCTTTTTACTAATAAGATATTTGGCATTAAATGCAAAAAAAATAATATTTGAAATATTCTCTATTACTGTCATTTTCTGCGATCCTTTCTGCAGATAAAAATGTCTTCTTACTTTGCTGACTCACCTGAACATAGACAGCAGGGAGGGGAATGTCTTGGCCTCAAGATGATGTTTAGCAAAAAGAGCCAATATTTTGTGGCTTGTCAATATAGTATAGAAGTAAAGATCTTGGATTTGGTTCAGAGAAGCTCAGGTTCCTTTAGATCCGTCATTCACATTATACCTAACTACTTCATAGGGCTAGTGTTTTGGAGATAAAATGAAAATCACAATGTATGCAGAGATGGCATTCAGCCAGTTCTGACAGATTCTAGAGAAACGGTAGCGGAAATTTTGAATAGTTTGGAGAACCGGTAAATACCACCTGTGGTTGGCCTCGCCCCCATCTATTCTCTGCCTCTTGAGTCCCAGCTGATCGGCTGGGTCTTCTTTTGTAGAATGGAACTGGAAAGCAGGTTAGTGGGGTAGGGAGGGAATGGGAGTGGGGTGGGAATGGAGATTCTTCAGTATCCTTCCCCTGCCATGCCCACCAAGCCACACCAACCAAGCCACACCATGTCCACCAAGTCACAGAACTGGTAGTATAAAAAAATTGAATACCACCATTGCATAAATGCCAGGTTGATCTCTGAAGAAAGCAAACATAAATACAATAAATGGCTAACAAATAATGAATAATCTTTAGATACCCTAGCTCATAATGGTGGTCCTTGAGGCCAATTATGTCTCTGATAATGGTGGCCTACAGCAAGCTATGGTTCCCTCTAGCCCATTATTTCTGGGTGGGCATAGATGTTATTTTTTCCTCTCTTGTTTGATTGTTTCATGACTGCAGATGCCAGGGACTCCTGGTAAGGGAGCTCTCCTTTTCCCTTTTCATGTTTCTCTCTGTGTGTATTTGGGTGCGCACACTCCTGAATGAAGCCTCTGAAAAAGAAAATCCAGGAAGCGGAGTGTATTATTCATTTATTTAGATTGTACTTCTGCCATATTTCCAGGAGCACAAAGGAGTTGGGTAACATTTCTACTTCCAAATTTTCCTTGCATTCCGAGAGGTAGGCTGGATGAAAATCAAGGATTGGCTCTGGTGTAAGGATTTGAACCATTCCCCTTCCTTCAGGTTCTTTGCTTCTGAGGTAAACTCCCCTGCCACCATGTCTTCATTATAAACCAGTTTCTCCTCTCCTGTCTTTGGAAACCAGGCAAGGCTTGAAGACAAAATCCTCCCTCCACCCTGGCTCTGGTTAACTATAGAATGGGAAAACAAATACAAATTCTGCAAATGTGCAGCTCAGCTAAGCTGAATCAGGTGCAACCCATCAATTCAAGGACTGAATTCAATTCACTCAAATGTATTAAAGGGGACAAGGAAGAGAAACACATGGTTTGAAAAAAAAAAAGAGAGAGAAGCCTTTGTCTTCCTCTATTGGCTTTCAGAGACAAGGTTGACAACCTTTGGGCACCTAAGGCTAGTTTGTTCTTCAAAGGGCCAGCTGCTCCCAACTGTTAGCAAAGACCTTCTGTGGGTTTTAATCTGAATCTATTGATTTTCCATTTCCTATGAAGAAGTTTTTCTTTTATTATTATTTTTCCAGGGTAAAAGAGTTCTGTCAAACCAACCCTGCTCCTGCCAGCTATGCTCACACTTGAATTTAGCTACTAAACCTGAGACACATTGCCCTCTACTTTTCCCCCCAAATAAAATTCTGGGGAAAGGTGTCAGATTGTATTTAAGATAATGTTCTACAGCTCAGCAATTGCAGTATCTTACGGGGTTTACCTCTGTAACTGGAAAAAAAAATCCTTTCAATTTTTAGTACATCTAAAAGACTAGGATTTTGTTCAATACCGTTAATGTTACCATGCACGGTGTGGCTTTAAATTACAGGAAGGCATTTTATTAATCTTTTGGGACATTTACCACTGGCATACCCATTTAGTTTAATGAGTGGAAATGTCAGCTTTCTATGTGGAAGGAAATTGCCCCAATAAAACAAAATTTGGTTTCCTGTAAAAGATTGAATTATTTTTAAGAAGTTGAATTATTTTTAAGAAAAAATTACATATGGAGTTTAATATGGATATTGACTTGAAAAAAAAATAAAGTCAAAACTTTGACTGTGCGACCAACCATAATATCAAAATGTGAAGCTCTATTTATGTTGCCTTTCTTTGATGATGAATTTGATGGTTTTGCTTTGCTGCAGGTATTAATCTTTAGATTACAGACTGTTACACAGTTGTGTCTTAATTGGGACTTAATTTATTTCAGTTATGGTTACACAGGATTAAAAATATGGTCTTGTATACTTCATCTTGTATTCCTGTACTTTATCTTGTACTTTATCTTCAAATAAAACACCAGATGCATCTCAAATCTATTATGTTGAATGAACTTCCTTCAGCCTGATTCAACTTCTATTAGTTGTCCCCCCAATCCATTAATGGTTTTTGAAAAGAAAAGTATTTGAATATTATCATAGAACATTTGCAAAATGAAAGTGGAATATACTGTATAATAGATTCAGGAGCTTCAGTGTTTGCTTGGTCCTTAGTGATTGTTAGATGCTACTATTATTTTCTTTATTTCTTTAATTATTTTTCCTGTTTTTTTAAAAAAAAGCTTCCTGAAGGCTTTTTAAAATATAAAATGTTTAAGCATAAAATAGAATGAACTAAAATGATAGGATGAAACATTTCAGAGTAAAAATGAAAAATCTGATATCTCAAATAAAATTAAACATTCATCCATTGGAAATTAAAAAAAACATTATTATTAAAGCAGTTATTGAATCATAAGTGAAGTGATGAAAGTATAACTGGGTAAGTTTAAAAAAGAAATAATGGACTTTTTGAAAAAATATCTGTGAAAGAAAAAAATGGAGAGAATACAGAGATTTTAGAAAACAAGACAGAAGAAAAACTGAAGAAATTGAAAGAAAGGGCTTTGGATAAAATTGGAAAGAATATTATTTAATACTAAGATGTATTAAGGAGAAACGGGAAAAATTAAGGCAGAAAGTTGTGGAATTTATTTCAGATCTACTTGAATGAGAAAAAGAAACAAATGGATGAAGAAATGGACAAGGTTACAGGATCAACTGCAGATATGCCAAGAAAAATAATGTTCCAAGAGATATTCTTGCTTTGTAAGGAAGAAGATAAGAGATCAAATTTTCAGGAGCATTTTAACAATAGGTCTCAAGATAAATTATAAAGATGTCATTGTGTTGAAAGCAATAACAGTCAGGATCTTATGGAAAAGTAAAGATTATTCCTTTGTAACAGGTGCATACTTTTAAAAAAAAGGGCAGCCATTTTGTTTGGATACAGTGAAGAGAATTATTTTGATCTACAATAAAAAAAGATACAAATTGAATTCTGCACCAAAGTGAGAATTCTATAAAAAGTTCAAAGATGAATTTGGAGAAGGGCAACTGAAAGAAATATAAGAAACTCCAAGAAAAATTAGAAATCCAATTATTAGATCTTTATAATGCAGCATTGATGACAGCAAAATTACTTAAATCGTGGGAAGAGACATATATAATGTTAATTCCAAAAGAAGATTTGGACCACCAATTAATACAAAATTATAGGCCAATATCTCAATTGAATATGGATTATAAGATATTTATGTCTATACTGGCAGAAAGGTTGAAAAAGATATTAAATCAAATTATACATAGTGACCAGAATGGATTTTTGCCAAATAGGCACATTAAAAATAACACCAGAATGGTTATAAATATATTAAAATATTACAAGGCACACTCTAAAAAGCAGATGGCAATGGTCTTTCTTGATGCTCAAAAAGTGTTTGATAACGTCAATTGGCAATTCATCATATGACAACTAAAAAGTATGGATTTTGGTGACAAATTTATTAAAACAATTTTGGCAATTTACTCGATGCAAACGGCCAGTATACTATTAAAAGGTGATAGCACAGAAACATTTAAGATCAACAAGGGAGTAAGACAGGGATGCCCACTGTCACTCCTACTCTTTATACTTACGCTAGAGAACTTATTGGAGAATATTCGGAAAAATAAAGAAATTAAAGGAGCCTTAATGAGACAGGACCATTATAAAGTACAAGCTTTTGCTGATGATATACTATTTTTCTTGGAAGATCTAGAGGACATAGGAATAGAATTAATAAAAGAAACAGAAGAATTTGGCATTGTTATGGGGCTCAAAATAAATAAAAATAAAACAAAGGAATTGTCCAAAAATATAAAAGATGAAAAAAAAAGAATTCAAAGAAAAATTGGGAATGCAAATTGTCAAAAAGATAAAATATTTAGGCATCTGGTTAACACCAAGATGCCCATCAATTAAAAAAGATAATTATGATAAATTAATGACACAAATTAAAAAAGAATTGGAAATATGGGAGAAATTACAATTATCATTAATGGGGAAAATTGCAGCAATTAAAATGTCCACATTACCAAAAGTATTATATCTTTTTCAAACTATACCAGTGAAACTAGACAATTTTTTTTTTGGAGAATTGAATAAAATAGTAATTAAGTTTATTTGGGCAAAAAAAAAGGCTAGGATAAAAATGAAACTACTACAGGAGAAAAGCGAAAGGGGTGGCTTTGGACTCCCTGACCGGGAAATGTACTATCAGGCAGCAGCCATGGTATGGATTAAGGAATGGATCAATCTGGAAAACAAAAGAATACTCTTGATGGAAGGCCATGATTTGAAAAAAGGGTGGCATAGCTTTCTATGGGAAGGGAAAAGCAAGCAATATTCATATTTTCAGAGACATTTTATCAGAGACTCATTAATTCAGATATGGAATAAAATTAAAAAGAATCATTATGATAAAGTACCATGCTGGCTATCAACTATGGAAGCACAAATCTATCCCAATGCAATGGATCTGGCCAAAATGAGAAATTATAAAGACTTATTAGACGAACAAGGAAAGCTGAAAACAATACAAGAATTGCAACAACAAAATATAAAAATAGACTGGTGGCCATACATACAAATTCAGGCGAGTTATAAAAAAAGATAAAGACCAATATGGATTTTACATGGGAAAACATCAATTAGACATAATTACACAAGGAACTGGGAAAAAATGATTTCAAAAATATATAATTTTTATTAAATTTCAAAATTGGAGAGGAGGTAGTAAGGGAGACAATGGTGATATGGGCAAAAAACATTGGACACAATATAGATTTGGAACATTGGGAAAAAATGTGGGGACTAAATTACAAATTAACTATGTCCACAGCATACAGGGAAAATCTATATAAAATGTTTTATAGATGGCATCTTCCTCCTGCTAGACTAGCAAAAATGTTCAACCTAAGCCCAAGCTGTTGGAAATGTAAAAAGGAAAAAGGTACATATTTTCATACGTGGTGGACCTACCCAGAGGTCAAGAAATATTGGAATATAATTCGATTATGGCTAGAAGAAATAACAAATCAGAAAACTGAACCCAAACCAGAACTATTTCTATTTGGCATAATAACAGAATAATATAATAAAAAAGATAAATTCATATGCTACATATCTTAACAGCTGCCAGGTTTTCCTATGCACAATTTTGGAGGCAGGAAAATGTACCATCAGAAGAAGTTATTAAAAATGGACAGACTAGTTTAGAGATGGACAGACTAGTTTAGTTTACTTTATTGTCACTGCACCTTGTACAACGAAATCAAACACCATCTTCAGTGTACATCATGACCATGACCATTGTTATGTCCCTGGAACTTGCCAAAGTCCCCACCCAGGTCCGTTCATGCTGCGGGGGCGTTTGCTGCCCCTCATTGGCTGGCTTCCCTCGACAGCCGGCTATAAAAGCCAGCTGCAGGGTTCGGTCAGCCGCTGTTCGCTGTGAGCCTGCTCCAGGCAGGGCTAACACGTTCAGTCCTTTATTTCTTAAATAAAGTCTTGTTGCATCCATGCCCTGGTCTAACCTCTCATTGCTCAATCTACAACACTGGCGACGAGGGTGGGATGGCTACCAGAGGCAATCCGCAACAGCTGAAGTCACTCAATTGCTGAGCCGCAGCCGCGCCGCCGGAGAGCTCGGTCAGCAAAAGCGAAAGGAAGAGCGTCTGTAGCCGCTCGGTTAGCAAGCTACAGGGAAAGTGAAGTGCTGC
The DNA here is from genome assembly GCF_900518735.1 of Pseudonaja textilis. The sequence goes on along the minus strand of NW_020769321.1, from coordinate 20,153,265 downwards.
GAGCCGCAGCCGCTCAGCACAAAAGGGCGTGAAATTCAAACGGCTGTCGTTTGAATTCGAGTCGGAGTACAGCGCGGTGCTGTCATTCCGGGAGTCTCTGACGCCGGCACAGGGCGCGAGATTCAAATCACTGTCAGAGGCGGTCAGCCATTACCGCCTACGCTCTCCAGGAGCGCGAAATTCAAATAACGCTGCCAACAACCGTTGCAGCCTGAGCCATAGCGTAACCCAGAGAGAACAGAGAGATTCTGTGGAACCTCTCAAGAGCTGAAGTCACTAGCCTGACAAGAGCACAAAGGGCCATTTTGTCGTCCCAGAGAGATCTCGCAGCTGTGTAACCTGCAGAAGTTCACAACATGAACTCCAACCCAGCCTTCCCACCGTTCAAGCCTGATGAAGAAAAGTGGGAGTCATACAAAAATCGTTTTAACCACTACATCGATGCCATTGGTCTGGCTGATGCTGGGGAGCACAGAAAGAAGTCATTCTTCCTCAGTTATTGCGGAGCCATCGTTTTTGATACCGCCACAGCACTCGTTGCTCCACGTGAGTTAAAGAACGTTCCCTGGGCAGAACTGCTGGAGATCCTCACAAATCATTACTCCCCCAAGCCTTCACAAATTGCGAGACATTTCGCCTTCCGGATGAGGAAGCAAGCTGAAGGGGAAACTATTAATCAGTACATGGCCGCCTTGAGAACCGCAGCTCTCCACTGCGAGTTCAAGAACTACTTAGATGACATGCTCCTCGACCAGCTCATCTGCGGGGTCAAGGACCTTCACCTCCAAAGGCGACTGCTTGCCAGGAAGGATCTCAACCTCTCCCAGGCCATTGAGGAAGCCTTGGCAGCAGAGCTGGCAACCCAATCAGCCACAGAGATTCAAGGGTCAGTTCCCAAGCAAAGCTGTGCCACCATCCACTCGGAGGAGGTGATCAACGAAGACGATCCAAACGATCAAACAGACATCCACCGTCTCACCCAGGTTAAGCAACCGCAGGTAGGAACCAGGCTAGATAGCAGCAGTGCACCCAAACATATCATCCTGTGCCTATCCTGTGGCGGACCACACTCGAGAGCTTCATGCAGATTCAAGGGTGCCACCTGCAACAATTGTCACAAAAAGGGCCACATCGCCAGAGTCTGCCAGGCTGCTCACAGCTCCGCACAAAGGGGTCCTTCCTTTCCCCATTCTGGGCACCAAAGGCAAGTACTAAAGTGTCACACTTGCTACCATGCTAACTACACCTGTCATTCTATTAGTAAAATCACACTCTCCATTTTATTAGAAGGTAAACCTTGTCGTATGGAGGTTGACACGGGGTCAGCGCTCTCAATCATCTCTTGGAGCACACTCAAGAAAATCCAGCCCAGACTATCCAGAAACCAGCTCCAGAAGTGCCAGCTCACCTTGAGGGACTATCAAGGGAAGGACATTCCAGTACTCGGCAAAGGCAAGTTCCTTGTTAATTTTAAAGCTTTCAAAGGCCACCTGCCTCTAGTGGTAGTTAACGGCAACCTCCCTAGTCTCTTGGGGCTTGATTGGTTCCCCTACCTCGGCCTAGGGTTAACAGGAGTCCATGCTGTCTCAGCTTCTGACACTGACTTCTTATTCACTGACTACTCAGACGTATTCAGCGATGAGTTGGGGTGTTATAACGGTACTCCCATCTCATTTGCAGTTGACCCCCAAGCAGTTCCAGTCCGGCTGAAACCTCGTAGAGTCCCATTCGCCATTCGGCCTAAACTGGACGCGGAACTGGATAAATTATTAAAGCAAGGGGTCATTGAGCCGACAGACTTCGCCAAATGGGAGACGCCAATTGTCACACCCCTTAAAAAGGACGGCAGTCTGAGAATTTGTTCAGATTACAAAACAACAATTAACCGCTTTCTACAAGTTAGCGCTTACCCAGTCCCAGTCATTCAACATTTATTGCACACTTTTGAGCCTGGCAACATTTTTGCCAAATTGGACATGTCACAAGCGTATCAACAGTTCCCTGTTGACAACCAAACAGCCGAATTACAAACTATTGTGACCCACAGGGGTGCTTTCCGGTGCAGGCGTCTCCAGTTTGGCGTAAGTGTTGCCCCTGGCATCTTCCAATCCCTCATGGAGCGTATACTTCAGGGCCTCCCTGGCGTAGTACCCTACTTCGACGACATATTGGTCTCGGCCAGGGACAGGCCCCAACTCTTCCAGAGAGTCAGAGCAGTGTTAGACAGGTTCAGACAGCATGGCCTCAAATTAAAAAGGGAGAAATGTGCCATTGCCACTAGACAGGTGGACTTTCTGGGCTATAGAATTGACGCCTCAGGCATTCACCCCCTAGAATCCAAAGTCAAGGCAATCCATGAGGCACCCACACCAACCACTAAAGCCGAGCTACAAGCCTTTTTGGGATTATTGAACTTCTATGCGTCATTCCTACCTCACAAAGCGTCAGTAGCAGAGCCTTTACACAGGCTCTTAGATAAAAAATCACCTTGGCACTGGGGACACAAGGAAGACACCGCTTTTCGCGCAGTCAAATCACTGCTCACATCAGACGCGTTCCTTATTCAATTTGACCCACATCTCTCATTAGTACTAGCAGCTGATGCATCCCCTTTTGGGATTGGAGCTGTCTTAAGCCACAGACTACCCAACGGCTCCGAGGCACCAATCGCTTTCTTTTCCAGAACGCTCTCAGCAACAGAGCGTAACTATAGTCAAATTGACAAGGAGGCTTTAGCCGCAGTGGCAGCGGTAAAGAAATTTCATGAATTCCTTTTTGGCCACAACTTCGAACTAATCACGGACCACAAGCCTCTCCTGGGTCTTCTATCCGGAGACAAGCAGACTCCCCAAGTGTTGTCTCCCAGAATGACGAGGTGGACCTTGTTCCTGGCGGCATACTCGTACAAGCTCATCCACCGCCCAGGAAAAATGTTAAGCCACGCAGACGCCCTCAGCCGCTGCCCCCTGCCAGCTCCAGCTGAGGACCCGGCCCCGGTCCATGCCATCTTCGACGTCACCGAGCTCGACCTTCCTGTCACCACCCTCGACATCGCCACCAAATCCAAGACAGACAAAACAATCGCCTAGGTACTGGACTGGGTGAGGAGGGGGTGGCCGGGCACTAACCTCGCAACCGAATTCACACCTTTTAAGACCCGTCAACAGGAACTATCTAGCTTGCAGGGCTGCCTGTTGTGGGGCACCAGAGTTGTCATTCCGGCCTCGCTTCGCACACCAGTCTTAGAGGCACTACACAAGGGCCACCCGGGCATCGTCCGGATGAAGGCGTTGGCTCGGAGTTACGTCTGGTGGCCTGGTTTGGACGACGACATCGTCAAGTGGGTAAGCTCTTGCCAACCCTGTCAGGAATCCAGACCATCCCCTCCAGTCACCACCCCCACAAAGTGGGAGAGCGCCAACACGCCTTGGTCAAGGCTTCACATTGACTTAGCGGGTCCAATACACGGCAAAACCTTCTTGGTGGTCGTAGATTCATACTCTAAATGGATCGATGTGGCCCAACTATCCACGACCACCACGCAAGCGGTTACCAAGGCCTTGACCCGCCTATTCGTGACACACGGGCTACCAGATACTATAGTTTCGGATAATGGCCCCCAGTTTGCCTCAACAGAATTCAGCCGCTTTGCCACCAATCTTGGCATCCGACACATCTTCACGGCCCCCTTTCATCCTGCCAGCAACGGATTGGCGGAGAGAGCCGTTAGGTCCACAAAAGAAGCGTTAGCCAGATTCAGCAAAGAAGACTGGCATCACAGACTCTCCCGCTTCTTACTAAGCCAACACTCAACCCCTTGCATGGTCACCAACAAATCCCCAGCTGAACTTCTGATGGGTAGACGCCTAAGAACTGTGTTGGATAGGCTCCACCCTCACTATTGCCCTGACACCCCTCTTGCTTCAATGACGGGGGTCAGAGATTTTGTCTTGCAGGAACATGTCTTTGCAAGGAACTATGCCGGAGACCCACTTTGGATTCCAGGGGAGATTGTAGCCATCACCGGTCCCAGGTCGTACCGAGTCCAGCTGGAAGACGGCCGCATCTGGAGAAGGCACCTGGACCAGCTAAGGAAGCGACAGGGTACCCTCGCCAGTGCCGGATCGTGGGCACAGGTCAGCCCCCAGGTGCCTCACCAAACTCTCATCGAAGACCGTCCCAGAGGCTCTTCGCCACCATCACCCGAGCTGAGGGAGCAGGCAGTAGACCGGGACTGCCCGATGGGTCCTCCGCCTGAACCATCTGATGGGGTCACGACATCGCCGGCCAGAAGCATTTCACCGGTACCAGCGCAGACCCCCGAGCCAGTTTGCACCCCATCACCAACCCTACCTGTTTCTTCGAAGTCTGGGACACTTGGTAACTCGCCTGAGTTACGATGCTCGGGGCGCCAGCACAGACCACCCGCTTATTTAAATGACTATGCGTGTTCGCATCTGGGGGGAAGGGGTGTTATGTCCCTGGAACTTGCCAAAGTCCCCACCCAGGTCCGTTCATGCTGCGGGGGCGTTTGCTGCCCCTCATTGGCTGGCTTCCCTCGACAGCCGGCTATAAAAGCCAGCTGCAGGGTTCGGTCAGCTGCTGTTCGCTGTGAGCCTGCTCCAGGCAGGGCTAACACGTTCAGTCCTTTATTTCTTAAATAAAGTCTTGTTGCATCCATGCCCTGGTCTAGCCTCTCATTGCTGAATCTACAACAACCATGAAAAAAAAACCACCAACACACATCCTTCACCCTTCACACATTGAACTGGAGGTATGACACCACATTAACACCACATACAGCAGAATTCAATAGTGTTACTGCCCTTGGATAGAAGCTGTTTTTCAGCTTATTTGTCCTTGTTTTTATTATTCTGTCTATTACCATCTGCCAGATGGTAATAGTTCAAAAAAAGGGTTCCCAGGATGAGATGGATCTTTGAGAATGTTTTGAGCTTTCTTAAGGCGGTGGGAGCTATAAAGCTCTTCCAAAGAGGGGAGAGGGCAGCCAATGATCTTTTGGGCAATGACATTAACCCTCTAGAGTGCTTTCCTATCTGCCACTGTACAATTGGCAAATCATACAGAGGTGCAGTATGTTAAAATGCTCTGTGCAGTGGTGCAGCGGTAGAAGGTCACCAGCAGTTTTTCATTCAGTTGTTGCTTTCTGAGAAGCCTCAGCTAGTATAATCTCTGCTGGGCCCTTTTGACCAGGGCTGCAATGTGGGCACCCCAGGTCAGGTCCTCTTTTAGGGTAACACCCAGAAACTTAAAACTGGCCACTTGCACCACTTGGTCTCCACTGATAAGCAAGGGCTGAATGTCTGATCTGTTCCTTCTATAATCCACTATAAGCTCCTTGGTCTTATTGGTGTTCAGGATCAAGTTATTGTCTCCACACCACGAAAGCAACTGTTCCACCTCATCTCAGTAGGCAGACTCATCCCCCCCCCAGAGATAAGTCCCACCACTGTTGCATCATCTGCAAATTTAGCAATAGTATTACTAGCGTGAGTGGGAATGCAGTCATGCACATAAAGAGTATAGAGTAAGGGACTCAACACACAACCCAGTGGTGTACCAGACTAAAAATGAAATTAAGAGACAAAGAAGAGTTAATATATAGTATTATAATGTCTGGGATGCCTGGTATGAATGGTTTAAGAATAAAAATAAATCAAAATGACAATTAAGTAATGAATAAGAAACTATATAAATACTTATATCTATATTCACATCTATCTATATTTATATATTAAGTTGAAGTTGTATAATGAAAGAAATGTGTATATAGAAAGATGATAAGGAAATGTAAAAGATGTCTTGATGTTGATATAATGATGTACATTATATTTTATGTTTTTAAATTTTGAAAACTAAATAAAATTTAATTTAAAAAAAATGTGAGTCAGCAATAAGAAAAGGACTTAGACACCTCACTAGAAGCCAGATTTTTTTTATATTATTAAAAAATGATACAATGTAATATGTTTGCAGAGATACCAAAAAAAATTCTGATTGTAATCCAAGGGCATTGATTTTTAAGAAGAAATATAAAGGATAAAAATGAGTGTAATGAATTAATAATAATATAATACTATAAAGAACAAATAAAATAATTTTTTAAAATTCAGTTTGAATAAATGCAATTAAATAATGGAAGTATAAAAAGCTAGTAAAGCCTATTTGAAGGCACAATTTATTAAACGGTATACAAGAATGAAAAAACAAAAAGAGAGAGGAAAAGAGGCAAAAGATTTTAGTTGAGATAAGAAAGAAAATGAACTTAAACATTCTCCAGAAAATTAAAAAAATATTTCAAAGGAAATAACATTTTTGCAACAACAATTTTCTATGCTGATGGTTAAACAAATACAAATGAAAATGATTTTTGCAAAAACATAAACAAAAAATGAATTAATCAGCAAATAAAGTAGGAAAATATTTAGCATAAAATTGAGGAAAGGTAGAGGAAAAATTAATACTAAAGTTGCATAAAGGGAATAGATATTGAAATGTTACAATAAAGAAATCAATGCAATTTTTTTTTGAAAAATATTATATAAAATTTGTATAATGTAGAGGAATTTTAAAAGGAGAAAATATCTGGAAAAGTTAAACTGCCAAAACAATAGAACAACAAAGAACGGATGTTGAATGGGCCTATAACAGTAATAGAAACAGAAGCAACAGAAAATAGCAAATTGGGAAAAATGCCAGGCACACAATGGATTACGTACAAGGTATTGAAAATAATTTGAAGATGAATTTCTACTGCCTCTACAAACAATAAGCTACTTTTTTTACAAAAAGGAATCATTTTAGGATCTTGGGAAAGCAGTAAATATTGTTCTAATGCATCAAGACGGTCAAAATCCAATTTTACCAAAAAACCTGCCATCCAATCTCACTGTTAAATAATGTCTATTAAAAGAAAAATCAAAGCAGTTTTAACAGAAAGAATGAAAGCTGTTTTGAAGGACTTGATACATGAAGATCTATGTGGATTTTACCAAAAGGATAGCTAAGTGATAATGTAAGATATGTTAATATAATATTTAAAACAGCATAGTGATAAACAAGCATCACTGATTTCTTTTTCATGCTGAAAATGCCTTTGACAATTTGAACTGGATATTTATGTTTATTCCTTTTTGTGTTTGTGTTGTTTTCTTGTTTTAATTGTTTTGAACAATTTATAAACCTCCCAGAATTGCTGGTGGCGTATATGTTTAATAAATTGTTATCATTCCTTATTTAATAGAAAAAGTTGACTAAATCTTATTACACTTGCCTATTTTGGATATAACCAAGGTGTGGATGGATAACACAGTAAGAACTGAGATGCCACTGGCAAAGCTATCATTAGTTGCTTCTTTCACAGTTCATGCTAGGTCCAGGAGAATCTCTACCTCAGGGACGTCAAGCTCATGTTGACACGGTGGTGTCATGTGATGTATTGGGACTTCTCCCACTTTGCTAAACCGGGCATTGGCATGGCCAACCCGTGATGCATCTAGCCCGCAGGCCGGGAGTTTGACAGCCTTGCTCTACCTTGTCTACGTGGTTCTTTGGGGGAAAATAAGCCCATGCAATAGTGACCTAAAAAAAGTCTGTCTATTTTAACATTGTATTGATTGTATTAAGAGAAATGGTGAGGCAGAGTCTCCAGAATAAGGTAGGGCAGAGAATGGGAAGATCAGTGAAACAGTCCTGCAATGGTTGAAGAGGGAAATCTGGCTGCCATTCTGTAGTCATAATTGGCAGATTGGAGTTTATGGCTGCATGAGTTCAGTTCCAATTTTGTTCAGGGTTCCCGAATAGAGGAAATTACTATTCCAGACTTCCTTCATTTGAACTTTATTTCCAACATTATGCAAATCAATTTAAACTACAAGTGCTTCTTTGTAATTGCATTGAGCATATACTCGTGGAAATAGCATTAGGGAGCCTTCTGTAGTATGGTATAATTGTGTATGTGTATGGCAGGGGAAGTATTTTGAATTCTTATAAACCTCGGTTTGAGGATACTTGATGTCTCCTTTTCAATGAAATGTTTTGCCACAGGCAAACTTTTGTCTTCTCTGTCAGTGTTCTATTGTATCCTAGCGCTTTGACCTTCAGTAGGCATCTTAGAAACATATATTAGACCACAAGCGCACTTCATCATGTAAATGACAAATTCTGTGTCACAGGTAATATTTTATTTAATAGCAAATTTCTTACCACGATGTGTTTTGATGGTAGCAATGAAATATTCTGTTTTTTCCCACCTCCCTGTTCTTACAGCTTGCCCATTGATAATGGCAAACAGCTAACCTACATGAACTATAATTTTAAATCAAAAATGTTTTATTTGGTTTTTATATGTATTAAAATAAAATTGGATTATAATACCTTTCTGGCTTACATTTTATTTGTGCGCATTGTAGAAAGTGGGCACATATCCAGTATGATTCCTTCTATCATATTAAATGTGCTGCTGCTTCTTCATTATTTTAATAATCCAAAAGGATAGAAGAGTGTGAAGACAAATGAATTACACCAAAAATACTTCTTTTTGAAAGAATCTAAAAGATGTGCAAAGAATGTATCAAGCCGTGTTTTCAATAAGTTAGGCATACAACTAGCACATTCACTATACAGATCCCAGTGGGGACACATTGAACCAAGAACCCAGTTTGTGTAACTAGTTAAATATTACAGTGTGTTATATGACCTCCAAAATTAGTCTAGTAGTTACTTACTTTTGCTTAGATTGCGGCAAGGGTTACCTATGCATATTAGACTGTTAGGTGAGTTTATACTGTATATAATGGGTGCAAAATGACTCAGGCTTCTATCAAACTTAATGAAACACAAACTTTTTGTAAAAGCAAAACCTATTTTAATGCAATGCTGGAAATTACTTTCATTCCCTGCCAGAACTAATTATAAACAATTCCCCCAGATAAGAGCATGCCTTTCAGTGCTGTAGAATGCTGCCAAAAAACAGAAGTCCAATTAATTATAACATAAACCAACCAAAGTCTCAGAAAAAAACAACTAGAGTTCACAGAAGTTCAAGAAGGACTCAGAACTACTTTGCTTCCTGCAAAGCTTTCGTCACTGAGGTCTGACTTTTATCCCTTATGGGAGGGGCAATCACCTCCCAGCCTTATTCCCGAGTCACCCCTTCTGCTTCAGCTGCTCTCACCTTTTAGCAGCTCTGCACACATGCGCACTGGGAACAGGCTTCCCTGGGTCCACTGCTTCGCTGCCACCAGACTCCGAAGGCTCCAAAGGCAGCACTCCACTTCTAGGTGGTCCTGGTCCCATCCCTGCATCGAATACAGGACCCTCATCCAAGTCCTCTCCAGACTCCCTGCCTGGACCCCTTTCTTCCTCACTGTCTGACTGCTGCCATCTGCACCGGCTTCTGGTGAACCACAACACAAAGCCTGCTAAAACCCAACAACTTGAGTGTATATATATTTGTGCGTGTCTAATTACTGAGCAATCTCTGAAAGGTAGATACTGTGAGTGAATGATTTATACATTGTTGGCTAGACAAAGTTTTGATCTATATCCTAGAATTTTTTTTATACCTTTTTAATATTTTATGAACTTTTTATTTAAGTTCCTTTTTATGAACTTTGATAATAAAGTAGAACTATAAATATTAGTCCAGGATTTGTGCTATGATTGAAACTTGAGAGAAAAAAGAAAAGGCAAAGAAGAGGGACCTTCATTGTTCCTTCACTTTGTGTTGAGGCCGGTCACAATTTATTATTAATCTGCATGTTTTTTTTGGTGAATAGACAGCTGTATCAATTAATGATAAGCATTATTGTCATTATTGTTTCAATGCATATTCCATCATTACCAAAATACCACTGTAACTACATAGCCAAAAAGGCTTTAAGAGTTGTTTACCTAATCCTACGTAGCTTTTTCTCTGGTAATATCACACTACTAACTAGAGCATACAAAACATTTGCTAGACCAATACTTGAATACAGCTCATCAGTCAGGAACCCACATTACATTTCTGATATTAGCACAGAAAGTCCAGAAATATTTCCCAAGAAGAGTTCTCCACTCTTCTATTCGTTGTAGAATACCTTATGCCACCAGACTTGAAATTCGAGACCTAGAAAACCTTGAATTACGCTGTCTTCGGTCTGATCTAAGTATTGTATATAAACTCATACATTGCAATGACTTACCTGTCAATGAATACTTCTGCTTCAACCATAATAACACAAGAGTACACAATAGATACAAACTCAAGGTTAAGAGCACCAAACTTGATTGCAGGAATTACGACTTCAGCAACAGAGTGCTCAATGTCTGGAATACTCTACCTGACTCTGTGGCTTCCTCCCCAAACCCCAAAAACTTTAACCTTAGACTGTCTACTATTGCCCTCACCCCTTTCCTAAGAGGTCTATAGGGGGCATGCATAAGCGTACCAACATGCCTACCGTCCCTGTCCTATTGTTTCTTTTATTTTTCTTATATCTACCCATTTCATGTATTCATAACTATGTATATACTTATACTTATTATCTTGTAAGCGATTGACAAATCAAATAAATAACTAAATAAAATAAATAAATAAAATAACACTTAACCACCTCCTTACTTCTTACTGAAACAGTTTCCCATAATCCTTTTGAACAGGGGAAATGCAAGTTTTCCAAGATGTTCTTGCTGAGAAGAGAGTTGATGTAGGAGTTAATCTGTGTGAGGAAAATCAACCCTGAATACCCACCCCAACGAGGAAGCTAACTCTTATCCATGAACTGGGGATATTCCTGCTTGGCAGCTCCAAGAAATATACTTTCATAGTATTGCCTTCGTATCTCTGTAAATATGCCCACAAGTAAATAGAGAGAATAAATAATGAAATAGAGGAGCAGATTATGTTTTTTTCCCCTTTACCGACAGTCTGAAATAGAATATTTTTAGCAGTAAGTAGTAATTCCTGATATAGCCAGCAAGTCCTGATAGATCCTATAGCTAGTAATTCCTGAGTCCCCATAGCCAGAAGGGGTCAGCTGAATCTTGATCTCTTGTTTATCTAAGAGTTATCTAATGCTTAATTATTACGAATTCCTTTGAGCCTCCAATTCCAGGAGCTGTAAGGCAGAACCTTTGAAAAGTGACAGATGCAATTCAGCATTTGGAAGTGGGTTTTTTTTTTTTTTGACACTTCTGCATTCAGCATCTGTTACTCTACAGACTCTGCCTCCACTTTGCTGCCTTTTTGTGCATTCACTCTTTAACTGCAAAATTACCAAGCAGTTCTATTTCCCTCCCCCACTTCCCCAATGCACATGTGAATAAGCATCGCTTTATCATTTCAAAGCAGTTTCTATTAGGCGCATTTTATGCCAGTGCTCTTTCAAATAAGAAACAGGGAATTGGTACACACTGTCATTAAGCTAAATAGCTTTCCCGAGAGATATACCAATAAATTATTAGAATGGTTTGTTCTAATTAAGTGCCATGTACTGTGTCATGGTACATAATCAGCTGCGACAAGGCATGTTCCTTAATCAACAACAAGAACAGCAATGAAAAAATAACAACAGTTTTGATCAGAATGTTTAGGTCTGCTGCTCCTAAATTGGATGCTAAGTAGTAGCTACAGTAACTTTCACTGATTTCCATTGATGTAAGTCAACTTTCTCCTGCCTAGTTTTGTCCAAATACTGGATGGGATTTGGGGAACTAAAGCCGAACACATTTAAAGGGCACCAGGTTAAAGAAGACTAAGCTAAGTACATTTTACATTTCAGATGTAGTCAGGGGTGTGGCTGCTGCGGGTTCACAGGGGTTCTGAGCATTTCGGAGAACCCCCAAATCCCACTCCTGCCCTGCCCACCCCTCCCATCATCTTCCAGGAGTCTCCATGAGGCCCGTTTTGGATGCAGGTAAGTGCAGGGTGCGTGCAAAGGCTCAGGGAAGGCAAAAAATGACCCTCCTGGAAGTTCAGGAAGGCTGGAAACTGGCCTATTTCCAGCTTATTGCCAGCCTCTGGAGGGCCCGCAGAGCCTGAGGAGGCCGTTTTCACCCTCCCAGAGGCTCAAGGAAAGCCTCCGGAGCCCAGGGAGGACAAAAAATGCCCACTCTGCCATGGTGCAGGAGCATGACTAGGCCACGCCCACCATGACCATTCCCACCCAGCAGCCGGGCAGAGAACCCTTTGCTAAAAATTTTGAAGCCCACTGCTGGACATAGTGATTCAACAACCTCTTTACCTAAAACAGTTTTGTACATTGCTGTAGTTGTAGAGCACACAATTAGCATTTCAACTTCAATACATATTATTACTCCATGCATTACAATCGCTTAAGTGTTTCTGACACTCAAGAACAAACATAAAAGCTATTTTCTTATATCATCACAGATACAGGCATAAAATGGAGCTTGGGCTATGCCCTTCATCAGTGGTGGGATTCAAAAAATTTTAATACCAGTTTTGTGGGCATAGCTTGATGGGCGTGGCAGGGGAAGGATACTGGAAAATCTCCAGTCAGGGGTGGTATTTGCCGGTTCTCCAAACTACTCAAAATTTCTGCTACTGGTTCTCCAGAACTGGTCAGAACCTGCTAAATCTGGCCTTTATGCTAAAGACATTTCCTTGGAAATGACAACTGATTTGTTGAAGCAAATAATCTATTTTTGAAAATTAATAAAACAAATGCTTACAAACATATAATTACTTGGCCCAACATTCTTTGACTATAATACGTATATTAAAAAATATCCTAAGAAACAATAAATGCCAAAAACAACCAGCATGAAACCTGGTAGAAACTGGCATGGCCAACCCAGCTGAGGAAACCAGACAGCTGTCCCCAGCATTAGCTTTCATGTAGGCAGCTATTTGGACCCTGCTTGAATTTAAAGAATCTGAACATCAGTCCTCAAGTCCAATTCTCCTGGTTGATATTTCAGAAGATTTAAAGATGGCGGAGGTGCTTTGACAAGCCTTTGCCTGATTTTTTATCATGACCTCTTTAACTTATATATTTGTTTGTTTGATTGTTTTTCATGGAATGTTGTACATGGATGTTGTATTGGTGTTTTCTTTTATGTAAGTCCCTGAACATATTTTGATTGCAACAGGCTAGAAACATGAAAAACAAACAAACTGTTGTGGCATCACAGTTGATTTAAACATCTCATAAACAATGCGGTGGACAAACTCAATTTGACTCAGGAAACAAAAATAAGCAGAAAAGTTCATAAAGCAAATTATGAATATGGAGAATTGTAGGTTGCTAAGAATGGCTTATATGTTCTGTAAATCGGTTATTGAAATAAATAAACAGGTTGCCTACTGTGCATTAGGCTACTTGGATAAAATAAATAATGAAGTTTAAAAATAGTTTGGCTGACTTCTCATTTACTACTACTAAAATCTAGACTATGATAATGTAGAATTTTGATGCTATGTGGTATGCATACCTTTAGCATAGCTCAAGAGAAACACCTATTTGATATGACTGTTGGACTACATAGGCCTGCATGACATATTTATGTTTTAGAGCCAGATCGGTGTAATGCTTAAGAAGTTGGACTGGAAACAGAAGACTGTGAGTTCTAGTTTTAGTCCTCCCTTATGCATAAATGCCAGTTGGGTAATTTTGGACCAGTCACTCTGTGTCAGTCCAATCCACTCACAAGGTTGTTGGCAGGAAGAAAGTATTAGAAAGGAAATTATGCGTGCTGTCTGGCTTGTACAAAATAAAGACAGGATATAAATCTAATAAATAAAATCTTCCGTATTATTGTAGTGCGATTCCACTTTTCAAAAACAGAGACCCCTTGATTCAGGGATGGTATTCAGCCGGTATGGACCAGTTCGGGTGAACGGGTAGTTCTGGCTGTCATTTGGCCCCACCCATCCACCCCTGCACTATTCTGTTCTATATCTCCTTTGTTTGAAGCCAGCTGATCAGCATGGCAGCACGGATTGCCATGCCTCAGCTGTTTTTACTCACCAGGGCCGCAGTAAAAGATAAGTTTTCTTGCTATTTTCAAATGCACTGCGCATGCACAGCAAAGTGTGTGCTCACCGAACCGGATGTTACACTGGTTGAATCCCACCACTGACTTGATTGTCAGGAAAAGAAGATGGTATGCAACTGAAGGGGAAAATTAAACAGCAAGGTCTGTATGGATTACAAGTTAACTTTGCGCCAACCAGATAGAAACTGGAAACATGCTGGAAAACATTAAAGCCTGCATCATATTCTGTGCAAAACAGGATATTGCTTTTAAGTACTTAATGAAGTATTTAATTCAAGCAAATAAAGGCAGTTATTTGGCTTAATCCTGGATTTTAGCCAGCTGTTCTTACTTTTAATTGGTATCCAGCATTACTAGTAGGACTAAGTAAAAATGAAATGCTCCAGAAACAGAAATGACTGGATTTATTTTTAAAAATGAAATACTAAATAAGTTTCTAACCCAACCATTCAATAATATTGCAGGTTCAGGTTTCGTAACAATAACACTAACATTAGATATTATTGTACTTGGGCGTGGACAGCCAAATTTCTTCAAGCCTTTCTGAGTCTGCTTTTCTCCCCAGCACCAGATAAATATGATAAGGCATGTCTTGAAATAAAACAAGACCATGGAAATGCATGGTCATTTCAGGTTCTTTTTTCACTTCAGTCATATGAGGACTTCCAATTTAACAAACTCTGCAATAGTGATCTTGTGCAATCAAAATAACAAATGATCGTAAGGTGATACCAGGATACAATGAAACTTTGAGATGAAGTATAGAAAAAAGAGTTTGGGTGGGGACAATTGTATATAAAATAAAAATGAATAAAACTAAATGGGATCAGGGTTAATGAGGAAATAAAGAAAAGCAAGTGCTTATCCAATAATTATAAATGCCAGTTGTATGAATTCAAAAGATTTTAACTTACAAATCAATATTTGATTCTCTACTGAAGACTTATATTTAATTGATGGAATGGATTTCCTTATTTCTATTTGATGACTACTCATCTTTTTTTGCTGAAGTTATATCTTTGATTTCCATTAATAACACTCAAGTCTTGGGTCTCAAGTATCAATTATGATTATAATTTTTTAGGAAATAATTTACTAGAATTTACTGTATGTAGGCTTGTTGGTTGATGTATTATAAAAAATACATAAAACAATTGTTGATCTTTTCCTATTTATATTCTGAATTCTTAGCCTTACATTTATAGATTACTCAATTAGATATCTATTATTATGCCCAGTATTATGTTGAATCAAGATCTGGAATTACAAAATGTACATCCTCAGGTGTACTATGTGGTCTTTTCCAGCAATGGAGTCATAGAGTCTTTGTAATGCTGTTCATTTTTGAACTGGAAAAAATTTGGGTAACTTCCTTTCATTGTTTCTAATCTGATCAAATAGAAAAGAGACCCCTTATAGAGTCATCCAATAAAAATGCATGGATTCTGCTGTATAACTTTGCTATTATATTTGAATTATGGGTAGTGATGGTGGTGGTGGTGGAGGATTTTTTTTTCTGCCCATTTTGATTGAGCATATAATTTGTGAAATCCATCTAAAGAATATACTGTATGTACTATAACCCTAATATAAACATGTTTATTATACAAATTACATCCCCCTGAATTGATAGCCCCTTTGTTCCAAATAAATGTGTAGCTGGATTGCAGTTTGATATTCCATTATATATATCTCTTTTTCAAATATTTACATTGAGAGAGAGAGGGAGAGAGAAAAGATATATAAAAGAGAAATGTGATTTCACCAGCTTGTCCTGAAATCTAAAAGCCATTAAACAAATGTGATTTGACAGTGAATAACTCAAGCAGCTTTATATAAACCTTTACGTGTAAGTCAAGGATACCTTAACCTTGATTGATATGATTTGTAATTTATTGGTCATGACTTGACAAAAAAAAACAAAGAAAGAAAAGAGAAAGTACATCAGCTTGGCCTGCAAAAAAGCCCTGTTCAAGATTATATAGCAATACCACTTCGACTTATATACCACTTTATAATGTTTTACAGCCCTCTCAAAGCGGTTTACAGAGTCAACATATTGCCCCCAACACTTTGGGTCCTCATTTTACCCACCTCAGAAGGATAGTCAACCTTGAGCCTGGTAATATTCGATCTGCCAAATTGCAGGCAGATGGCTGTCAGCAGAGGTAGCCTGCAGTACTGCATTCTAACCACTGTGCCTCCAAGTTTCTTGGTGCCTTGGTGGCTGTCTATCCCCTTGTTTCCAATAATGGTCCCTATATGGCAGTCTATCCCTTTGTTTCCAATAATGTTCACTCCCAGATGAATATGCAGATTGCACATTTTAATTGTTTATTTCAAGGTGTGTAAGAGTTCAAATTAAAGAGTTTTGCAATCATTCCTTTCTATGTCTCAAAGCAAGCCCTCTCAAACAGAAATCTGGTAGATAACATGAAATGAGGTGTGTGACAATACAATGAAACTTATCAGGGTCTAGAGAATATTTGAGAATGTTGTTTGTTTTGTGAGTTACTGAAGTGGGGCTGACCTTAGGAGACTGGGCCCTACAACACTGTCAGATTAAAGACAACACATTCCATAGCTGGATAATAGAAGGGACAAGAGGTTCAAAAGAAACCTCTCCCAATTTCTCAATATGTAAAGGGGGGAGGAGAATTATGTTCGCATAATTCTTTACCAGGTGGCTCAGACAGGAAAAATAACCTGTTCTGGCCCAAACCCTTTTCCAATAAAACAAACAATAACCAAACGAAACAGAAACCTTTTAATGAGCCTTACGAATCCCTGGTTAAAAGGCTGCTGCAAACAAATTAACTTTGATAAGCACAAACCTCACCAAAACTGTGTAAGACTGCCACAAATCACAGATAAGAAATATTTCACAACACGAGAGTCTTCAAATACCAACTTAAGATACTGTAATGTCCATGAAGCTGAGTTTCAAAACGTCTTTGCTTCCTGAAAAGAACGTTCACTTCACAGCTGGCTTTTATCTTCTTGAAGGAGGGGCCATTACCTTGCAGCCTTTCTCCGAAGTCACCCATTCTGTTGCAGCTGCTATTTCCTGTGAGCAATCCTGCATGCATGTGCACTTGGCACAGGCTCCTCGGGAACCTCCTCATCGCTGCTTCCAGCCCCCACAATCTCTGAAGGCACCCACTCGCTGATGGTCCTGGCTACTCATCAGAGTCCTTGCTTTCCTCAGCTGTCCTCACCTGCTGCTGGCTAATCACAACACAACCAGATGAGCTACTTCTACTTTATTGTAGGCCACATTAATAATAAGTCTGAAAACACAATTCTTCCTCTATCTCTTTTAAAGCCCAAGAAATTAAGGTGGGGCCTTTCACCCCACCCACTATCCACCTGTTGTCTCTTATCTGACTTTCCCCAAGACAGTCCAATCTTGGGTCCAGTTTTAAAAAGCCATTCCCACATATCACTACAGTATCAGTCTAGAAAAAAAATTATTTGTTTCAAATATTAGTTTAAGCATAGGTTTGTTCACATGTATAGATGGCAAAGAAATGAACTTATATTTTAAAATTAGGATCACTGTGGTTGTTTGTGATGGAAGAATTAATAAAGGGTACAAGAGTGATGGGATATTCTGTAATGTGGGTCAGACCATTTTTGATGGTGTTAAGAATGGATCTGAAATGACAAACAGAAGAATGTGCACCAATTATCATATGGAAGAGAAAGAAAGTAGAAGAAACTTAAATACATATAGTAATAGCAACTGCACTTAGATTTATATGCTGCTTCATAGTACCTTACAGCCCTCTCTAAGTGGTTTATAGAGTTAGCAGATTGCCCACAAAAATCTGGGTCCTCATTTTACTGATCTTGGAAGGATGGAAGGCTGAGTCAACCTTGAGCCAGTCAGCATCAAACTCCTGGTTATGGGCAGATTTAGCCTGTAATACTGCTTTCTAAACACTGTGCCACCACGGCTCTTTTGCCTCAATGAAAAGTATTATATATGTGAAAGGTATTTTCTATATTTTTATACTTTTTATATGAAAAGTATTGGAAGATAGAATAATCTCACAAAAGAATGAATTGAAACTGGACATAACAAAAAAAGGGTATGAAGCCTTTTTAAATCTGAGTGAAAAAGATTTATGTTCTAAAATACAACAGAAATGTATGGGGTGACACTAATGAGAGGTATGAAAAAAATACTAGATGAAATGATGCAGTGAAAGAGGCCATGAATGAGAAAATGCATGTAAGACAATGACTATTATAAAAAAATAAGAATGAGAGAAATACATGTATATTGCATACAAAGAGAAAAAAAGTATAAAAATGTAATATATAAAGGAGAACAAAGACCAGTTAAAATTAAAAGAGAAGTACAGAGTGTCAGACTTTTTTAAAAAGTATTTTGAAAATAGGTAAAAAAGGCTGAAGAAAAGATTGCCCACTGGAATTAATGGAATTAAAAATAAAGATGATTTGGGATAAAGCTGGCCTGCTGGGAGCAACATTAGCACATTTGTGAAGGGATGGTAATAATATACTGAAGAATGGAACTGAATTATCTAAATGTTATCATTCATAAAAAAAATAATTCAGAGGAAGTCATAAATTCTGTGAGAATGTTGCAAAATGACAACACTATAAGTATACATAGAATAATTGAGGAATCTGTATCAAAATATGGATCTGGTCTGACTTTGAAGTCACTGTGTGACTTACTGGTGCATGATGGATCTGTGCCTAATGTATGGAAGGATACAATAATTGCTTTCAGCCACTATTAAGAAAAAGATAGCAAGAGTGGATCAGAGATATAAAAAGTTTTATTCTTAGCGGGTCCTTGAGAAATACAGTATAGAAATATGAAAAACAAATAGGGTACACTAAAATAAATAGGCTTGAATTATGGAATATTTTGCATGAATATGAATTTTAAGTGTGATTGCTGAATATAACAGCATCGTAATAAAAGTACATGTATATTAATAAATATAACACCCAGCAAACAGTTCAATATTGAATAACACTATGTCATAACATTTTAGTTGTTTAATGTACTTACAAATAAAAATATAAGTGATGATTATTGTATCACAATAAGATTGAGATATAAATATAGGTGTATTTTTGTATGCAGATGATGCTGTGTTATTGGCTAAGGAGCGGAATAATTTGCAGGGAATGTTACATAGATTGCAGAATAGATTAGGAAGTAGGGAAATGAAAATTAACAACAGAGAATGGAGAGAATGATTGCAAGTTATACATAAAAGGTGAAAAAAGAGCTAGTAGAGTTTGTGTAAATTAATAGACTCTTACTAAAGTTAAGGAAATGAAGAAATTTTAAGTCAAGCTCTGTAGAAATGAGGAAATTAATGATTGTCAGAACATGCAAAAATACAAAAGAAACAAAGAAACCGCATCTAAGAGTATTCTTCTGCATACCTTGAGATTTGGAAGCAAGAGTTTGGTTTATGAGAAGAAACAAAAACAGGTAGCATGAAGTACAACTTATTATAATGAAAATTGTGAATCAAGAATGCAAACATTTTATTTTGATACACATCCATTTAGCGTGACTTTTGTTCACATGAGTATTGCCCTAAAAGCCAACTGGATTGGGTGAAGGGTAAGGATGGATAAATTTAGACAGAACATAACAGATAAACAGAGTTGGAAGGGATTTTGTATGTCATCTAGTCCAACCCCCTGCCCAAGCAGGATACCCTACACCATTTCCAACAGATGGCAGAAATCTCCTCTTGAAAGCCTCCAGTGAGGAAATACCCATAACCTCTTGTGGCTTATGATTTCCAGTCAGTAAACCTGCAAATATACATGGCTTAAGCACCAAAGCAAGATAATTAGACTCCAATACTGAACCTGATGGACTCTAATATTGAATATCTGGCACACTTGCTACTCAAATGGTGGGATTCAAAAAATTTTACTACCAGTTCTGTGGGCATGGCTTGGTGGGCATGGCAGGGGAAGGATACTGTAAAATCTCTATTCCCACCCCACTTCAGGGGAAGGTTACTGCAAAATCCCTATTCTCTTCCATCCCACTAACCTGCTTTCCAGCTCCGTTCTCCTGTGTAGGGCAACAAAAGAAGACCCAGCCGATCAGCTGGGACTCGGGAGGCAGAGAAGAGGTGTGGGCAAGGCCAGTCATTGGGTTCTTCCAAATTACTCAAAATGTCCACTACCATTTCTCCAGAACTGGTCAGAACCTGCTGAATACCACCTCTGCATAGCAACAATATATTACATTAGACAGGCTGATGTCAGCATGATTACAAAGGATCTTTATGTAACAAAGATTCCAAGGTATAAGAAATACAGCACTCAGTTCTTCATTCCATAAATATGTAAGCACATTTCTTGAGGTGGGAAAATGACTAGACGTAGATAGCAACATTAGAAGGCTTGTAAGTCTGCAGTACTTTTGAATGAGAAAGCTAAGAAAGTTCTTGATTTTCAAAGCTTAGGATAGAATTTCCTTCTTTCCTTCTTTCTGCTGGCAAATTAAAGCATTGTGAACTATGGAATGGCAATCCCTCATTTAGAGAAGAAAGTATTTGTTTCACTAATTTAAAGAACATCAAGAGAGGTATATTTTGAAATAAAATAAGTTGAAGCACATAAACAGACTTTTGAACCAGTAATTGTATTTGGCGTATTTATTTGGAAACTGGGTGAAGCAGACTTGTGAGTTACTATATGCAAAAATGACATGGAATGGAATAGATTGATCCAGCTATTCCCACTGATTTATTGTGTGTGGGCTATCAAGTATATCTTCTCGTATATTAATTCAGGAGTGGTTAAAAATAAAAATGTGATTTTAAAAAGGTAAGACTTTTTCAGAAAGGTATGCAATGCACAAATAACTATTTTTCCGGGGTGGGGGGGTGGGGGAAACCTCTCCTAAAATTGTCGATTTTGATGTAAAAAAGAATTCATAATTATTCAGGACAGCCGTACACTGAAGCATTGTCAGCCCCCCTCATCACCACCAGAAAAGCTGTAGTTATTTTACCTATTTCAATAATTAATTTTAAACCTGGCAGACTACAAACAGTTGGAAGGAAATAGAACCTAAACAGTAGGTGCAGAAAGAACATCAAGGTATGCGGTATTAACATCGAGGAAATGCATCTCATTTATCCAGAGAAGGGAAAACTCTATAATCAATAGCTTGTATAACAAACAGAAATAATGACTAGGAAATGGATATGAATGAATGTTTTTGCATTCTTTTGTCTACCTCTCTTCCCCAAACAATTCAACTAAAAAGGAAGCAACTTCAGTTAATTCTTTGGCCATTGCTTCTTATCCAAACCTGCTATTACCACTCAAATTTAAAACAATTCAGTTTCAGAACCAAATAACAATAGACACAGAGTTATAGAGTGCCTCATGACCCTTTCTAAAATACACCCACTGCTTCTGATTCATTGACTCCTTTCCTTTCAGAAGGAAGCCATAGGGAAGGTCTCTATGTATCACAATAATTTAGCACTTAATTTTTGTTCATGGCAAAGCCCAGGAGGTAGAATGACCTTACAGTTAAAAAACAACATACACAACACAAGTCTACAAGCAAGGAGATACGGATCATATTTCCTTTCTGAAATATTGCCTAAGATAGGAACAGTTCAAAGTGTGTGCTTTATGAGTGCGCACCAGAACTGGGAAAGAGGAATGGACTACATTAATTCATAGAAGTAGATATAAACTAAGTAGTTAAAACAGGACTAAGGTGATCGTAGGTTTGGAATTGGAAGATGAGGAATAAATAAAGAGACCGTTCTTCCCTGCATGCCATCACTCTGCTAAACAACTAATTCCAACAACAGTCAAACTATTTACTAAGACTGTATTACTATTCTTCTCAACCTTCCTATCTCCTCCTTCTTATGACTATAACCTTGTTGCTTGTATCTTTACAATTTATATTGCTTTATTTAGTTTCCTAGTATGATTTGATTGCTTATTTACCATGTTTCTCCAACAATACGGCCTCCCCCAATAGGAAGTCCCAGCATGCTTTATAGGCATAAAATCAAATTAAGCCCTTCTCCCCTAAATTAAGGCCTATATTAAACATGCAAAATGTGGGGGGGGGCTGGCCATTAGGAAGTACTTTTGTTGCATACCTGGATATGGTGCTGCCTGCATTGATCTCGGCGTTGGTGGGGCACTTCATATCGGGAAACCTTCCGCAACCATTGCTTTCCCTTCTCCCCATGTTGCCGCGGTGTTTAAAGGAACGGCGCGTCATTTGGCACAGTCACACGTGGCCAGCCAGGGCTCCTCCCTGCAACCGGAGCCTGGTGGAGACACTTGGCTTCAGGCACTCCTGTCGCCGCCTTCCCTTTGCCTTCGAAGGCAAAGCCAATTCTTTTAAAAATGACGATCTACTACCAGTACGACAAAGCCTCCCCTGCCCAAGAGGGCAGCCCAACCACACGTGGGGAAGTGAATCTCCTGGGGCCACAGCACAGGATTGGCCCACCCCAGGAGAAGCATCCAGCCACCCTGGGAGAACCTGCCTGGAGCTGGGCAGAGCGTGAAGACCTTCGCCTGGGGTGCCCAGCACAGCTGACAGGCGGGCCCTCCTGCCCAGCGGCAGAGCTCTCACCAAGGCAGTGAGTGCCTCCCCACCGGACCCTCCGTTCATCCCACCAGGGCCACGCTGGAGCCGTATGGGGTGGGCAGAGCCAGGAAAGCAAGCTGTGTGTGCGTGCCTGCCTGCCATCCAAAAAAGCCAGGCTGACCTGAGCTTGGCTTTCGTCCCAAGTCCCTCCAGCCCAACCCAAAGGGGCCACTAGGAGAGGCTGCCCAAGGCAATGATAGTGCCCACCCGTCCGTGGACAGGGAAGCAAGGCGATGGCAGCGCTGCTTCCGTGGCTGGCAGGTCAAGCAGAGAGAGCCCAAAGCCGCCCATCCTTTCCACCCCTCGCCCAGCCCTCCCCTCCCCATGAATCTCCAAATGTGGTGGCAGCTCCAAGCGCTGCAGTGGCATGGGCATCGGGCAGAGGCACTCACTTGTCAAGGCTCAGCTCGGAGGAGGATGCAGAACAGGCCATCACCTTGCCTCCCTGTCCACAGATGGTGGGTGCTATCACAGCCTTGGGCAGCCTCTCCCAGTGGCCCCTTTGGGTTCAGGCTGGAGGGACTTGGGAAGGAAGCCAAGCTCAGGTTGGCCCAGCTCTTTCGTTTGGCAGGCAAGCGCACACCCGTGGCTTGCTTTCCCGGCTCTGCCCAGCCTGCATGGTTCCAGTGCAGCCCTGGCGGGATGAGCCTCCACTGGGGAGGCAGTTGTTGCCTTGGTGAGAGGTCTGCCGCCGGGCAGGAGGCCCTGCCTGTAAGCTGTGCTGGGTGCCCCAGGCGAAGCTCTTCACACTCTGCTCGGCACCTCCCCATGTGGGGTTGGGCTGCCCTCTCGGGCAGGGGAGTCTTTGTCGTACTGGTAGTAGGGCGTCGTTTTTAAGAGAATTGGCTCTGCCTTTGAAGGCAAAGGGAATTGGCGACAGGAGCGCCTGAAGCCGAGTGTCTCTGCCAGGCTCTGGTTGCAGGGAGGAGCCCTGGCTGGCCGCAGCATTGCTTTAAATTCCATGGCAGCATGGGGAGAAGGAAAAGCAACGGTGGCAGAAGGTTCCCCGATATGAAGTGCCCCACCAACGCCAAGGTCAACATCCAAGCCGTCACCGCCCCCCCCCCCCCCCCCCCCCCGATGGAGGGGGGGGGGGAAGTCACCCCCCCCCAAAAAAGGGCCCCGGTGTTTTTTTTGGGGGGGGGGGGGGTAAAAAAAAAAAGGCCCGGCCTTATTTTGTGAGAAACACGATAGTATCCTATGACTATCACTAAGTGTTGTATCTTATGATTCTTGAGGAATGTATTTATTATGTACATTGAGAGCTTATGCACCAAAGACAAGTTCTTTATGTGTCCAGTCACACTTGGCCAACAAAAAGTTGTCAGCTAGTTTGAATAGTTTGTATCCTTCTACCAGTATGTTCCAGTCATGGGTTTCATCCCACCAAGTTTCTGTTATTCCAACTATATCATATATACCTTCATGTATTAGTTCGAGTTCACCCTGTTTGTTTCCCAGACTTTGTGCATTGGTATATAGGCACTTGAGATATTTATGTCTGACACTGTGTTTCCTGTCTACATAACTTGTGTTGTGCCTGCCTGCCCCTACTTTCTTGCCACCTGTTTGATTAGTGCACATGGTAATGGCACTCACTATTAAATGCTTGGTTTTGCTTGGCAACCAGGTTGATAATCTTACCTGCATAAACATCTATTTTGCATGCACTGATATCCTTATTAATTTTAGGTTGCTGGGGACAGAAATGTTCTGAATCCATTAATTCTCTGTCTCTGCTGTTCAGTTTAAATGTTTATCCAGGAAATCTGTGAATTTAATGCCAAGTAACTCAGTCCCTTTCTTTGATGGATGCAAACCATCTCTTTTGTACAGTTTTTCATTGGACCAGCTGCAGACATCATGACTAATAAAACCAAAGCCTTCCCTTTTACACCACTCCTTTAGCCACACATTAAACTCTGCTACATGCTGCCCTTTCTCTTTTTGTTCCTTGTATACTGGTGGAACCTCTGAAAAGATAAGCCTACAGCCCAAATTACTAAGTTCATACCCCAAGTTCTGGAAGTCTTTCTGAACAGAAAGTAAATCCTTCTGGGACAGATCATTTGTACCAAGATGTATAATAGCATCAACATCACAGTCCTTGCTGGCATTCTTGACTATCTTAAGAATATGCTTCTTGTCTCTGCTGGCAGTAGCACCTGGTAGACACTTGACCACTTTCAAAACCTCAGTATCCTTTCCTAAATTTACATCTCTTACAATTGAATACCCAACCAGAAGGTGGCTTCTCTTTTTGGATGTCTTGCTCTTCTTGTGTGACTGGTGTGTAATACCTGATTCACACTTTCTCCTTTCCAAAGTAAGTTCTTCTTCTAGGACAATGATCCCTGGCTTATTTGAGTTATCATTATTACAACTACCTTGACCTGTCACTTTAGTGTCCCTATTAAGGTCATCAAGGGCACTGTATCTGTTATGCTGGGACACAGCAAAAGCTTTGTGTTTATGGTCCACAGCTCTCACCCTGCCAGATCCCATGGTTGTCCATACTACCCTTTTCCTGTAGGATCCTTGTGGTAGTGAGGGCTGGTAGCATGGCAGCTCAATAGATGGCTGGATTGGGCAGCTAATTTCTGCTTGGAGAGCACAGATTAGAGATTGTAGAAAGGTAATCTGTCCATGTAGACTGGTAATTTTTTTACAAAGAGGACAGTATCCAACTTTGAAGAGTACTGCAAAAGACAGCTGTAAAACAAGTATTACACTGAACTAAACCGGTCATTTTGAAATAAAATAAAATCACAATTTCAAGCGTACTTACCCTAAATGTCTTATTGGTATTCTTGGTTTAGAGTCATATTCCTATTTCTATTCTATTCTATTCTATTCTATTCTATTCTAAAAAAAGATTTATCATGGCAGCTTAGAATGATAAAAAGACAATAAAACTCATATAATAATAAGAATTAAATAAAACAAAATATTAAACATAACAGAATGTATCAAGTGCACCAGACAGTAGGGGGGAAATGGTCATTGGAAGAATACCTGAAGGACAGTGAAGAAAATGCACCAAAGCTAGTACATAATGAAGGCTTAGAGAGACCAGGCTGGCCTACATGAAAAACTAAATGAAGAATAAAGAAGAGGCATGGCAAGGCAAAATATTACATGCCAGTGCACAAAAATACTAGCAGCAAACCAGACAACAACAAGACCTGACAATGCCTTAAGAGCAGGACAGTTGAAGAAAGAGGAAAAAGGGGGGCTAATTCTGGTTGCACAAGACCAAGCATTAGGAACAAGTTTATATAAAACCAGAATTGAGAAGATTGCAATAGATATTGAACGCTGCCTCTGCAAAGAATCTGAAGAAACAATGAACTACCTAGTTAGCTCATGCAAGAAGATTGCACAGACTGAATACAAACAGCAAACTGCATGATAAAGTAGAAACAGTGGTGTATTGGAATATCTGCAGGAAAATAGTGTGTGTCTGCAAGTAAGAACCGGTTGGACCACAAAATAAACAAAAGTAATAGAAAATGAAGAGACTGAAGTGCTCTGGGATTTTAGAATTGAAACTTACAAGCATTTGCCACATAACACACATGATAAGAAAGACAAGAGAGTATAGATAAGGATATTTTCAGCAGTACCTGGAGACAGAAGAACAGAAGAGAAAGAACTTGGGAGAAAAAAATACAAAATATAAAAATTTCCCAGAAGTGAAGTCATCAAACATCAAAAGGCAAGAAAAATTATGGTGGAGCATTTGTCCTTTGTTGTAAATGACAGTAATAATTCTATAAACATTAACAATAATATTGGAAGGTTAACTATGATGGATTAACATGACTAATATTTAAGATATAAAATCTTATGTTTTTGTAGTTTAATGGAAAGTAATAAGTTTGTTGTATTTGTAGTGCTTTTTTTCTTACCAAAACTTTGCATTAACAAACTATCAATGTATAAATTTGTAATGTCTTTTGTCTTCTCACAATCTATTTCTCTACTCAGGATCTATCCAGTTTTGGAAATATATCCTTCTGCTGATCACTCAAATGCTGAATCTTACAATTTGTTTGAAAATATTGCATATCCTTGGTATTGTTTATGCCCTAAATACTTTCCCTTTAAACTAACATACTCACTTAGCTTGACATTTTTTAAATTTTTTTGTCACTTTGAGTCAGTTTTTGACTCCTATGGACTACCTGGATTTGTTCCTCCAATTTTCTAAGCAAGTTTTTTTCAGAAATGATTCTATTGCCTCCTTTCTAGGGCTGAGAAAGAGTGACTGGCCCTAGATGACCCAATTGGCTTTGTGCCTAGAGCGGAACTAAAATTCACAGTCTCCTGGTTTCCAGACACATGCCTTAATCACCACACCAAACTGGCTCATTTAGCTTCACTAAAGAGAACAAGATATTCAAACTTTGACTGAAGGTGCCATAGGAAACAATTGTGATTTTGTTTGTTTTGGTATGTTTGTGTTGAAAGGAATTTGGTATACTGTATATTTGCAGAAACTACACCCTTGAAGAAAAAATCAAGGGTCTGGAGCACTGAAGCTGATAAAATGCTAATGAAGGTTCAAGAGGAAAATGATAGCCAGAAGCAAGACATGCAAAGAATACAGAAAGCGAATAGCTATTTAAATAGTATAAATTAGAGAGAATTGATTTCAGGGACCATGGTCTGAATTATGTGAATTACTTGCAAGCATGAGATTGCTTATATATTTCATGAACACAAGCAAAAAAATGTATCTGGCTGAAACATGGTCAACTTGATCAGGAGGTCTTTAAATTTAATCTAATAAAGGTTGGAGGAAAAATAAGTTCAAATAAAGCTCTCAGATAAAGGCCTGAGGGAAAATAGAATTATTGTTGTAAGGAGGCTGATTAAACTGTTCATAATCAGAAAGAACACTGACTCCTAAAAAATTATGGCCTTCATTATCTATACAGAAATGCTTAGAGCACAGGAAATAAACAAGATGAACTTGACCTCTTAATCCAGAGAGGCAAATATGATTTAATAGGTATAATGGAGATCTGGTAGGATAGCACTCATGACTGGAATAGCAATTGTAGGATACAATTTATTCAGAAGTAACAGACTGAGCAGAATGGGAGTTTGTATATTAAAAATATCCTTACCTGCTCAGAAATACGAGTGAATGAAGGAGGTGGCATTGTAGAGGTCATAATAATATGAGATATAAATAAAAACAATATTATTGTTGGCACTGTATCTAATATTGCCTGCCTGACAGATAATAGGATGGAGGTGAGGTTTCCTAAAGTAAATGGCAAATCTTAAACAATACATAAAACAGTAGCGATAAATGAATGAATTTCTCTAACAGCTATTGGAAGACAAAGTTTGCCAGGTTTATTCCAGAAAATTATTTTACTTGTTTCTTTTTTAGAGGGTAGACGAGGACACAAGAGAATCAATTATCATTGAAAGAAATAAAAGTGGAAAAGTTGATGGGAGTTAAAAAGAAAATAGAAAAAAAGTAAATAGTTTTAGGCTATTTTGAAATAAAAATTATTTCCAAATGGGGAGTAAGAGTTCTGATTCACAGATGGTCATTAAGAATGAGTTCAACTTCCCCATCTCTGTCTTTAACCTGAATTTGTATTTCAGCCAGAATTCATATTTGCAGATGGACTGCTATTACTAAAAATGATGAAAGTGTTCTTCCTTCAGCTGATGAAGCACTGAAGCACTGCACAATTCTTTCAAAAACCACTGAAAATCACTGAAAACAGGATGTATATGTATATTAAAAATGTATATTAAAAATGTGTGGCTTCAGGTTCCCAAAAGCTTTCTGTGACTTCAACTTTTTGTTGGCTTTAGGAAGGGCATTTTTAGTAATAGGCAGCCCATTCATACCTAGATGTTCTTTACCTGGCTATTGTGTTTCTCGGAGAAACAATGACCTACTTCCTACTTGGTTTAAAAGTATTGCAAAGAAATTATTACAAAATTACAAGTGGTCCTCGGTTAACAACTATTTGTTCAGTGACCATGTAAAATTACAATTGCATTGAATGAGACATAATGCCTGATCTCGAAGTTGTGGCCATTGCAGCATCTCCAGTATCATATGACATGATTCAGGTGCATGATAACTGGCTCACAATTACAATGGTCACAACATCCCTCAGTCATGTGCTCCCCATTTGCAACTTTCACTGTTGGCTTCCAACAAGTAAAATCAGTGGGGAACCTGGTAGGAAATTGCAAATAGCAATCATGTGACATTACACCTAATGACTGCATGGAAGTTGCCTAATGACCACAAGTGGAATTGCCAGAACTGCAATCATTGCATTGTCATGTGATGTTACATTTTATACCCATGTCACTTAGGGACAGAGTTTCCGGGCTCAATTGCAAATGTTAATTGAGAACTACCCGTATTCAACCTTTGGGTACATCCCAAATTTGTCCCAAGGCAGTTCATTGTTGCCTAAACATCAGGCTAAATCAGGGGTCCCCGAACTTGGCAATTTGAAGACTTGTGGACTTCAACTCCCAGAATTCTCCAGCCAGCTATACTGCACAAGCTATACTGGCTGGGGGATTCTGGGAGTTGAAGTCCACTAGTCTTAAAGTTGCCAAGTTTGGAGAACTCTGGGCTAAATGCACACTTTTCTTAAGATGTGGCAGAGTGTCTTCTAGAGGTACCACACTGTGTAACAATACAGAAAATAGAGAAATGTGCCTCCTACCTTTGAAAGCTATGTTATACCCCATGTATAGGGCCATGACATAGTGTGATATCTTTATATTTCTTTCTGTGGAAGCTTCAGGGGAAAATGAATGATATGTATCATTGCAATAGATTATATATATCCTTTCCTGAAACATCCCTGAGTATCAGAATCTGGATATCTCCTAAAACAAGAGTCTTCAAACTTGGCAATCTTAAGACTTGTGGACTTCAACTCCCAGAATTCCAGAGCTAACATGACTAGAGGAGGAATTCTGGGAATTGAAGTCCATAAGCCTTAAAGTTGTCAAGTTTGAAGACCCCTGTCCTAAAAGGTAATGTGCTATATCCTGTATCCAGTCATCTGAAAATCTACACCTACCTTCAATTCCTGGTAGAAAGTTTTACCAGCAAGGTTTGCTTGTTCAAACAACTTTTAAAAATGATGTAGTCAAGATGATTAAATGCGCATGTGTATATGCAAATGTGTGATTCTCTCCATTTTGGAGTCATAACCTGGTCCTACGAATTTTTCTAGTTAAAATTGTTCCTTTTACTGTAGAGTTTGAGGACACTGTGGCCTATAGGGAAATCTGATGTCCCATCATTTTCTTTTTATCTACCACACAAAGCTGGTCACTAAGGCCAGTAACATTTTGACCTGCAGCTCTTGTTCATAGACAGGATGAACAGGATTATGAAGTCAAAGAGACAGGGCTTTTGCTCTTCTCACCTTGACAACTATGAGAAAAGACAACATTTTGCAGAAATTTTCCAAAGCTGATTTTATTTTATTGGTTTTTTTTTTAAAGATTTGCTTTCAAAATCTCTTAAAAGATACTGCTATGCTGCAAAATGCATTCTGGCTCCACTAAATGCATCCTCTTCATTTCTCTATTTATTTCGTTTTAATGAAAATTTGAGTGGCATTTTACCTTTTCCTATCACCATAAAACAGGATCCAGCTCAGATAGTACGAATTTCCTCTTACCTGTACCTCTGCACTTTCCAGATCCCTATTTTTATAGAGTGGAGTTAGTGAGTACCCTAGTGTGATAGAGATGACTTAATGTATAATGACATCTGTTCTGTTCACAAAAGGGCACACTATTTTGTCTTGGTTCATTTAACAGACGTCAAGACTTCCTCAATTGAAGTTAACTTCTGGTGAATATATAGACTTTTCTGTAGAATTTTCTTGGCAGCTTTAGAGAAAATCTGGGACCCCCCCGCCCCAATATCCCTAGTTTAGCAATAGCACTTAGACTTATAAATTGCTTCATTGTGCTTTACAGCGCTCTCTAAGTGGTTTATAGAGTCAGCATATTGCTCCCAACAATCTCTGGGTCCTCATTTGCCAACCTTGGATAGATGGAAGGATGAGTCAACCTTCAGCCGCTCTGGCAGTCAGCAGAATTAGCTGTAATACTGCATTCTAACCCACTGCACAACCATGGCTCTTTAGCTTACAATCCTGGTGCCAGCTGCAGATCCATCTAGATTCAGATTTGGGGCTGCCACAAGACATGGCTCTATTTAATTTTTTGAGATCCACCAAAGATGGCTAGGCCCTGCCCTACAGTCAGAGCTTATTTTAATAACTTTCTCTTTTAAAAAAAAAGGAAGCCAATTGCATTTGACTTTTTATAGGAAACAATACTTATCTTTCTTTATAAATGTAATATATACCATGACATAAACAATGTATTATTTTAAAGACAACCCAAACATGCTACTCTTGCAAAGGTAGAAAATGTGTACAATTCAATTTTTCTTCAGCGTCTCATTAAATTATGTGACTGTTCTAGTCTAAAGGGGAACAGAGATAAAAATTATAAATAGGACACTAAAGATGTCATTGACAGAACACCCCAGTCTCCCTTTTAATAAGCACAAGTTACACAGAGTTAATGGAAAATCCTTTCTGTGATGAAAGTATTGTCAGGAGCTTTGAGAAATCCTATCAGATGGACCAAATCTCTTACATTTCTCTGAAGCATACAGAGTATTTAGGGCTAATTATCTCTGGATCTATTGTAATCCATTACTCATAAAAATGTAAGAAGGCAGCATTCACATTCCACAGTTGCCTGACAATGCTGGGTTCATCTCACAAACTGACTGTACAGAATATATTTGAATCACCAAAAAGAAAGACTCGAATCCTGTATGACAGAAATCTCACATATATATTTTTTATTAATTATGAGGCAATCTTAGAGAGAAGGTAAAGTACAAATGCATTTATAACTGCTGTTAAGAAAATCCAAAGCTACTTCTTTATAGCCTTTTCTTTCCTTTTCCCTTCTTTGCTATTTTCTTCATTTACCTTATTTTCTCTATTGTCTATTCAGTATTTTTTTTCTTTACAGCTAGTCCTCGACTTACAATCATTTGTTTCGTGATTGTTCATTATGACCATTTTTCCCACTTACGACTGTAACTGGTTTATATTTACAATGGTTGCAATGTCCCGGGGCGGGGGTCATGTGGTCATCTTTTGTGACCTTCTGACAAGCAAAGTCAATGGAAAACCCACATTCACCCAATGACCATTTTACTAAGTTAACAAGTACAGCAGTTCACTTAACAGCTGTGACAAGAAAAGTTGTAAAATGGGGCAAAACTCACTTAACAATTTTCTTGCTTAGCAAAAGAAATGTTGGGCTCCTAACTCAAGGGCCACCTTATTTCTTTTCCATGTTTTATTGTTTTTAGCTGGTTAAACTTTTCTTTAATCACAGTTGTATAATTTTAATGTAGTAAAATAGCTTGCCTGAAGTCACCTTGGATAGCCAGATTGGGGGGGGGGCATATTTAATTAATTAATTAATTTAAAAATAAGCACATAAATATGCAAGAAAAGAAATCCCACTGTTATTTTTTGAGATCCATGGAAACTAACAAGCAACATGGCACTTAAATGATAATCCACCTGAGCAATGAGAGTCATAAGCAGAGTTCTTCTATCTTCGGCATTATGAGATTGCTATCAATTTTCTTGCTACACTTGAACTGGAAGGGATTTGTACATCCACTGTCCTAAACAAGGAAAAATGCCCCATTCAACAAGGCATGTTGGATATATACTTACTTATTCTTCACATAGTTTCATTTCACAAGGGATACAAAACACATTAATCTATTAAATATGTTGCCTGGAAATGTAGGATTAGCTGTATCTTTTAAATCTTTTTTCTTGTTTAAATAGGTGCACAAGCTCTTCCTTAAGATTTCTCTTAATTTAATTTTTAATGTGACAGAAAGCAAAATCGTTATATATGTGAGGAGTAATCATATTAATTATGTTGAATTTAATTTACCTTTAGGTAAACTTTTAAGCTGATGCATGCTGCATTTAAAGAATTCAATTTGCCCATCTGGTCAGAACATCTTGGGAAAATCTGTTAAGTTTTCCACCGTCTAAGATGTGAAAGTGTCAACAAAATAACAGTCTGTGGCAGACCTGACATTTTGGAATTCCTCACTCCTAAAAGCCTATAAAACTCTATCCCACCTCTGTTGTGCTTTGTAGAAGATATTTAAAGACAAGATTTATTTATGGAGTTCTTGGTGTTCTCTAAGCTTGTTTGCAGAGATTTCATTACTCAACTAGGTAACATCTGCAAGCAAACAACCCAGCCCAGTGAATGTCAAGAACCCCACAGTTTTCAACCCTGAGCTACACATATTCTGTTCTATTGGAGCCAGAGGTGGTTTCAGCAGGTTCTGACCAGTTCTGGAGAACCGGTAGCAGAAATTTTGAGTAGTTCGGAGAACCAGCCAATATGACCTCTGACTGGTCCTGCCCCATCTATTCTCTGCCTTCCGAGTCCCAGTTGATTGGCTGGGTCTTCTTTTGTTGTCCTGCACAGGAGAACGGAGCTGTAAATCAGGTTAGTGGGGTGGGGAGGGAATGAGAGTTTGCAGTAACCTTCCCCTACCACACCCATCAAGCCACACCCACCAAGCCAAGCCACACCCACCAAGCCACACTCACAGAACTGGTAGCAAAAATTTTTGAATCCCACCACTGACTGGAGCTAATTTATTTCACCAGATATTAACCCTGGGTACATTTTATTGCTGTTGATCTTAGAAAAGGATTGGTTTCTATTGTGTCTTTATTGCCAATATTGTTTCATATGATTTATTTCATTGTTTTAATTTTAATGTTAAGGTGTAGTCTTCCAGAGGGGTGGGCTTCAAACATTTTAGCAAAGGGTTCTCTGCCTGGTTGCTGGTTGGGCTTGGCCATGGTGGTTGTGAACTAGTCGGCCTTCTGCACCATGACAGGGGGAGCTTTTGCCCTCCCCGGGCTCCAGAGGCTTTTCTCGAGCCTCCAGGAGGGCAAAAACGGCATCTGAGGGCTCTAGAGGCTCTCTGGAATCTGAAAACAGGCCCATTTCCAACCTTCCCAAACTTCCAGGAGGCCCACCCTGCACTTACCTGCATCCAAAACAGGCCATGTGGGGATTCCTGAGAGGGGAGGGGAGGGAAGGGGAGGGAGGGCTGGTTGTACTGCTGTTTGTTTTGAAAAACATGCTCCTAATTATTTTTCAAGATCTTGTTGAGCATCTGTGATATTGGCATTAAATACTGTATAATGGTATAATATAGATATGTGTGTATGTGTATGTATAAACACACACACACACACACATACATACATACACATAAATACAAATCCATAAAGTCCATAGAAGGGATTTGAAAATGTGGAGGCTAAGGAAAAAATATTGGAATAATAATAATAATAATTAAAATGCTTAATAGAAGTACAACTGAAAGTTAGACAAAAAATCCCTAGTTATTTAGGGGAAAAACTCCTTACATTCAGCCTTGGCTGAAGTAGAAAAGATTACAAAAATGAGTTCTGTTCATGTGTCTCATTTATTTGTTTTGAGTTGGCAGCTGCATCATATTCAGAAAATTAACAGAAGTCTAAATTTGAGCATTATCTCTACTACACAGAACTGAAAATGGGAAGGAAAAAACTGTAAGCTTGGAGAAGTCAAGAAAGCATGAAAGGAATAAAATGAAGGACATTTTTTTTGCCATTTATGACTTAATCAGTATGGACCAATTAGTGGAAAACAAGGCGGTGAAAGATGTGCAGGTGTCAGAGAAATCCATTATGCATTTCTTTTCCAGAAAATGTACATGCTCTGTTAAAAATAGAATTTATCATGGCAGGAACAAGAATATACAGGCAGTTCATCACTGTAAGTGTTGAAATATTTTTTACTCAAAAATTGCATTTAAAAATGTGAGTATTTGAAAAAAAAAAATCCACACCTACAGTAAGGAAAGCAGCAAGTAAGTTGCTTATGAAAAAAGAAAGTATGGTGGTGTTTTTTTCCAGAAAAAAACTATGGAATGATATGAATGCTTTAAAAACACACTCATTTTGAATAATTTGAATCCTCTTACTAAGAATTATTTTGTTAAGTTAGGTGCTGGAGCTTCAGAGAAAATATTTCTTCTCCATCACAAATTGTCCATTCTTGTAACTCTGTGACCTTTGACTGTCAGAAGAGAAATAACTGATAATATTTTATCTGTTCACAGGGGAGCCAAATCTCTGTTGAAGGCAGGTTTAATATTTAATGATTCCTTTTCTTCAAAACCAATCTAACTTTAAAAGAAATACAGCTGTTATTAGGCCAGGAACAAATGACATCAATTGAAATCTTAAAAAAAAAAAAACTTTCAAGGTGATTGATGTAATTTTCTGTTAAAGTTACCTTTGCTAGATTTGTTTTGACTTTAATGATTTTCTGTCCTTTTTACTCAGAAGTCACAGTAGCAAACTGCTGTTTAAGTTTCTGGATGGCAAAATGTAAGAGGAAGTTAGCTGTAAAGTACAGCAGCTTTTCTTGGCCTTGATATAGGTAGAGTGAACAAATGCCAGTGGCTCCATGTAGATACTTTGCAGACACATCTCTTTCAAGGCACCGAAGGACCTCATCTTGTATGAAATCACTTGACCTAGTAATTATGTTTCTAAGATTGAAATCCTGACTTAGCCAGAAATATGGGATACTTCTGGAATAGTGGCTCTACTGCAGGGATGTCAAACTCATGTCGTCATGGCATCATCGCGTGACGTATCCCAACTTTTCTCCCCTTCGCT
This sequence comes from Pseudonaja textilis, assembly GCF_900518735.1. The sequence continues at coordinate 20,117,748 of NW_020769321.1, read as the reverse complement.
AAACTAGGCATGGGCGTGGCCAGTGCATGACATATCCGGCTTGCGAGTTTGACACCCTTGCTCTACTGAGAACAATAGGTAGAAGCAATGGTGAGATATCCTTTTGCCCAGCTGCAGCTGGTATATCAATTGTGGGCCTGTTTGCAGGGAGAACAGACACTTATGGTATAATTAACCAGACTGAAATTAGTGAAATGCTAATTATCTGGACTTGCCCTGAAACAGCAATTGAAACTGAAGCAGCTGTAGACTAACTAGTATGATCCTGTTCATTAGAATAATGCCTGTATTGTAGGTACTGCACTGATTTCCAATAGGTTGCTGAATGCAAATGAATGTACTGGTTTAACTTTCAAAGTTTTACAGGTGTGGGCTCAGGATACTTATGGTTTAGCACCTCCAAATTGATTGATTGTTCTGTTCGGGTTCAGGTTAGGAGTTACTGTAGGTTTTGCACTCATAAGACATTTCCTAGATATTCTAAGTGAAGGGGGTAATGCTCTGGATTAACCATTGTTTCTCTGACTTTCTAAAACCAGAAGGTCAGAGAAATTGAGATCTGGCTGGTTTCTACATTAGTCAATCTTGTGAAAAGCTGTTAGAATATCAAAGTTCTGACAAGCCTTTGGAATTAGATACCTGTGCTTTTCAAATCATTGGTGTGGCAATGTGGTTTATTTTGTATTGTGTTGAATGAGTGCAACAAAGAGGCCCTATGATTTGTGAACCGTCTTGTGAGAGGAGATTTTGACAAAATACAATGGAAAATAATTGAGATAAGACAAAATTCTTATCTCAAGAGTTACTTCCTTCTCCGTGAAGCATTTTAATTTCCTTTTCCTAAGTATCTTCTATATGTCCACAGAAACAAGGCCTTTCATCTCGTGAAGGCCACAACATCAAGTGGTAACTGTTAAGTTCGGGTAATGAGAGGCTGAACCAGGGCATGGGTGCAACAATACTTTATTAGAATAATAAAGGACTGAACGTGCTTGCCAAGCCTGGAACTGGCTCGCAGCGATCAGCGACTGGTTGGACCCCGCAGCCTGCTTTTATAGCTGGCTGCTGGGGAGAACCAGCCAATGAGAGAGGGCAACCGCCCCCGCAGCGCGAACGGACCTGGGTGGGAACTTCTTTAAGTTCCAGGGACATAACAGTAACATTCATGTGTCAATGAGGCAGCTAACAGTATAGAGCAGGGATGGTCCCCGGGTGTGGGGAGAATGGCTTCCTCCCCAGGCCCCTGTCCATTTTTCTCCCAACAGCCAGATAAAGCTAAGCAAAAAGACAGCCCTCACCAGTGCCCAGCTTTACCAACAGTGGACTTGGAAAGGGCAATGTGGCTCCACCTGCAATAAAGATAGACTGGGGAGGGAGAGAGCATGAGTGAGCCAAGGCCTTTCCCTCTAGCCTTTGCCCAAAGCCTCTTGCCGCACCAGGAGACTTGAATTTCTTCACCCCCTCCGACCCGTGCATACCTTGACAACAAGAGTTTCTCTTTGTCCCCTTTTCCAGCTACTAGATCAGGGGGACGAACCTAGCTTTGCTGCCCATTGCATTGCAAATAGGTATCTAAAAGCTGAGAAAGAAAGGCAAGTTGTGCTTTGGTCCTGCACAATAAGGCCGCTGCTACTGCCCACTGGCTCTGGGGACTTGTGTAAGCGGCAGCAGCGGTGCTTTGTACAAACGCCCCTCAGACCTCGCAAAACACCTCCATGGGTGGCAGAGGCAGCAATCCTGGTTCTAAAGGCGTCGTGTAAGTGGCTGCAGCAATGCTTTGCACAAACACCCTCCAGGCCTCTTTTTTTTTTTTTCTCTTTTCTCTTTTCTCTTTCTCTTTCTCTTTCTCTTTCTCTTTCTCTTTCTCTTTCTCTTTCTCTTTCTCTTTCTCTTTCTCTTTCTCTTTCTCTTTCTTTTCTTTTCTTTTCTTTTCTTTTCTTTCCTCCTCCTCCTCCTCCTCCTCCTCCTCCTCCTCCTCCTCCTCCTCCTCCTCCTCCTTCTTCTTCTTCTTCTTCTTCTTCTTCTTCTTCTTCTTCTTCTTCTTCTTCTTCTTCTT
>NW_020769321.1:20085617-20100954 GCF_900518735.1 Pseudonaja textilis | reverse complement strand
ATATATACATACATACATACATACACATACATACATACATACACACACACACATATACATATGCATGTATATATACGCTGATTATTATCTATGTATCAGAATGGTCAAACAAATGGCAACTTCAAATCTCAACAAATAAATGCTCTATCTTACATATTGGCAAAAAAAAATCATAAAATAAAATAAAAGCTGAATGGTCAAGACGTTGTTGATGATCCAAACTCTGTCAAGGATCTTGAAGTACTCATCTCTAATTATCTAAGTGCTAGAGCCTACTATAACTACATAGCCGAAAAAGCATTAAGAGTTGTTAACCTAATCTTACGTAGCTTTTTTTCTGGTAATATTACACTACTAACTAGAACATACAAAACATTTGCTAGACCAATACTTGAATACAGCTCATCAGTCTGGAACCCATATTACATATCTGATATTAACACAGTTGAGAAAGTCCAGAAATATTTCACAAGAAGAGTTTTCCACTCCTCTACTCATTGTAGAATACCTTATGCCACCAGACTTGAAATTCGAGACCTAGAAAACCTAGAACTACGCCATCTTCAGTCCGATCTAAGTATACTATATAAAATCATACTTTGCAATGTCCTACCTGTCAATGAATACTTCAGCTTCAACCATAACAATACAAGAGCACACAATAGATACAGACTTGATTGCAGGGAATACGACTTCAGCAACAGAGTGGTCAATGTCTGGAATACTCTACCTGATTCTGTGGTTTCTTCCCCAAACCCCAAAAACTTTAACCTTAGACTGTCTACTATTGACCTCACCCCTTTCCTAAGAGGTCTGTAGGGCGTGTGCATAAGCGCACCAATGTGCCTGCCGTCCCTGTCCTATTGTTTCTTTTTTATTATTATTTCTTTTATTTTTCTTATATGTATCCATTTCATGTATCCATAACTATGTTTATACTTATACCTGTTATCTTATAATTGCTTGACAAAATAAATAAATAAATAAAATAAAATAAATATTGTCATGGCTACCACTAGATGGTAGCAGATTCAGAAAAAAACCCACACTACTGCCATCTAGTGGTCATTTGAATATAACTCAAATGCAATTTGCCAACTGAGTATAGTACTAACACTAATTTATTGTATTTGGGTAATGAAACATCTGCTATGAAACAAACAAGTTTAGGGAGCATCAAGGAACCCTCAAGAGGACTTTGAGCCCCCACTGTTTCTGTTTCTCCTTTTTTTGAAAAGCCTTAGGTATCATGACTGCTCCCTCACAACTGTCATTTAATTGATGATTAATCAGGGGATGTTGTGCCCTAGGACCCAAACAACTCTGCCATTTAAATCCCTGCGTAGTACAAAGTTTTAGACTGACAAAGATTAAGAGCCTTGGTGGCGCAGTGGTAAGAATGCAGTATTGCAGACTACTGCTGATTGCCAGTTGCCTGAAATTTAGCAGTTCGAATCTCACCAGGCTCAAGGTTGACTCAGCCTCCCATCCTTCCGAGGTCAGTAACTGATTGTTGGGCACAATATGCTGACTCTGTAAAGCACTTACAGAGGGCTGTTAAACACTGTGAAGTTTATATGTGTATATATGTCTAATTGCTATTGCTGTTCCGATTATCAGGCATACAACCTTCTGCTGAGGAAAAACAGCCCCTGTTTTTCTGAAGACAATTGGACCCCTCTGGTCCTGTGGATTAATCACACCTGCTTGTGCTGTACATAAAAGCTAAGGAAATAATCAATAAGGGAAGAGAGAGAAACCTCCCTGAGTAAAAGAGGAGATTAACAACTAGGTAACAAGAAGATGGCAAGAAACAGGAAACCTCTTAATGAAGAGCCGTGTGAAGTGCTTTCATACTCCAGCATTTCTACTGCTTATACACAGAAACAAGCTGACCGTAAGCTTTAAGTTCAGTTTGGGAACCCAATAAAAAGTCATTCAGAAATGGTTTTTTTTTTTTTTTTGCCAACAATTGTGGCTTGTGACTGGCTATTATTGGGAGAATCATTTTCCAGGAAAGAAAAAAAAGGTCTGAGAAGTAAATAGGAACAAAGTACTTTTTAACATTTTCTCAGAGACTGCTACAAGAATTGTAATTAAACAGTTCCAAATGGAACCAGCGCTCAGGCAATAGAAGATGGGTTAGGGTGAAAGTTATGTTCCCCCTAAAGGAAAGCTGAGACAAATTTGCAAACTTCTGCTAAGGAAAGGGGAAAAAATGGTGAGGAGATATGATGGAAGAAATATTTTCTAAGGAGAAGGGGAATTATGTGTAGGAATCCATTCATAATTTACTATTCTCATTACTGATAGTATTCTCTTAAGCTAATCTCTGATGTCCTAAATTCATGTAGAAAAAACAGGGAAGAACTTGGGTGCTTTTGCCAAGCTAATCTGAAACTTGGAAAATTTGACTGAAACAAATTCTTTCTCTTGTATGCAGAACCAGTATAACTGCACTAATACTGCAATATGCCATTATATACAAATTGGTTATATTGTGAAGTTCAGTGGAAGTGACTCAAGAAGAGTTTTATACAATTTATGCCCAGTAATGCTAGGTAACCTGGGAGATGAGTTATAAAAGAGAAGCAAGGAGGTGATGTTGAGCTCAGAGTATAATGGTTAAAAGAGAGGAACAGTGAAATAACCAGAAGGAGTAAAGAATTCAGGACAGAGAAAAACAGATATTAAAAAAGGTTCGATCAAAATGTTCACATAGGGATTTGAGGATTATAAACAGTAAAAGAATTATAGTGTTAAAGCTTGGCTGGAAATCTCAGTCCTCCACTCATTCAGGAATTGGTTTATTTAGAGAAAAGTTCAGCTAGAACAGGCAAGAGTGCAGCTATATACTGTATACTCAGATTTGCCCACTGTGGTATTTAAAAACCAGAGTCTTTATATAGATTTTGTGTTCCAAGGTTTCAGTTCTAATTTTCTCTCTCTCAGCCATCTGAATAAATAGATACTTGTCTGTTCTTTTGGAGGCCGAGAGAGGCACCTGATTATGCTAACTCAATGGTCTCTCTGGCCTGGAAAGTCACTGTCTTGCAAGCTTTGTCCATTACAAATGGAGGTGGAAATAAACCTGTTATTTCCTTGACCAATAAGGTAACTTTGAAGAAAAAGCTGAAGAACCATCCATGATTTAATAATTGTCAATACTAAAGGCTAAAACCAACTTTGTCTTCCAGGCTGATATCTAGAATATTTTTCTGTCTCAAGGCAGAAATGAAAGGTAATTAGAAGCGAATGGAACTTAAAGTAGCAAAGCACTGAAATTTGAATTCCATCTTTTACAATTAATATGAAAGCTTTTCAAGGTCAGGAAAAGCGGACCAAGTGAAAAGGAGCCTGCAATTTGTTGGTAAAGCTCATGTTAATTTTTTCATTTATATTTGTATTTTCCTCATAAATAATTGCATAAAAAGCTGTCTGCATTGCTCTTAGAATCTCTGCAGTGTTAAACCATACAAGCAAAGCTAGAGTCTCTATTTTTATTATGTGAGTTTTAAGTCCCACCATCAAATAAACAGGAAAGGTGTAGCAAAAAAATTCAGTGGGACTGTTCTGGTATAAACACAATCTAATGAACATTTTTTTAAAAAAACCAAACCAGTACTGAGATAGATAGGATTGTATCTATAGGATTTAGAGACTTTAAAAGAGAGGAAAAAAATACAAGTTATTCTTTGCAGGAAGATCTGAGAATACAATACTATTTTCTTCCATCACTCACACCTAAAAAGTAACGAGTCTACTTGGGCATGATGAATATTTATAAAATATAAAACAGTGTATGAGCACTGAGTAGAATTTTTTTGTCCAGCTTAAACTCTCTTAGAAGAGACTGTGGCCATTTTGGATTTTCAGTATTTGCCAGGAAAACCTTTTCTGTAAATGAAATCACCTCCAGATCACTGACTGTATGAAGATACCACCATGGAAGGAGATTCTTTCTTTGTTTATTTCTTTCTCTTTTTTTGCATCTATAGAATTCTTAGATAATTACTGGTAGTAGTTGATCAGATTATAAAGACAGTGGCAGTGATGATAATTATAACAAATGTCTGGTCAATTTTCAAGGAAATAGCACGAGCTAAGTAAACAAGTTATTTGTGGAAATGTGAACCAGAAATAAGATCTCAAATTAACAGCATTGTTGAAAAACAGCAAGTAAATCTGTGTTGAGAAATCCTCTGCTTTTTTGTTTTGTTATTTTAAAACATAGTATGCTTTGATTTGATTCTTATTGTTGTAGCAGCTATGTTCTAACTTTTATAGATTAATATCTTTGACCATACATGCACTAAATACAAACCAGGAAATCAAAGCCAAAAAAATTAAGCAAAAGGTTACTGCACGGTGGGATGCTAAAAGCAATCATTTGCTTAGTGTTATTTAAGGCATCGAGAATTACTTTCCAGGGAGTAGCACCTTCAAAAGATGGGGACATCTCACATGTTAAGGAAATGACAGTCCTCTCATACAGTCAATTTGTGATTGTGGCTACTAATGGCTACTGATGACCTGCCACATTCTACCTGGTGGGATAGTGAGAGGCTGTTCCTTGTTTAACTGAATGCATAGAGATACATTCCACTGTATTAAAACTCATTTTTTACTGGATGAATAGTTTACTGTATGAGAAACATTGAGGATGAGGCTTCTTCTGAGATTTCTATAATGGTAAGGTTTATTTTTTTCTATTTACTGTTCACTCTTATTTCTATGATAAGATGTACTATTTTCTATTCACTTTTTCAGTATTCTAATCATCTTTTTTGCTATTTACATCATTTTTGGGAAATCCAAACCCCAATTTTTTAACTTTATTAAAATACCATAAAATAAGATGGGAAGATTTTTTTTATGATAAAATGAAATGGATTTCACACTTGTCTATCAATGCTAACCACAGCTTTTGTTGAATAGAATAGAATAGAATAGAATAGAATAGAATAGAATAGAATAGAATAGAATAGAATAGAATACTTTATTGGCCAAGTGTGATTGGACACAAAAGGAATTTCTCTTTGGTGCATATACATAAAAAAAAGATAATTCATCAAGAACCATAAGATACAACACTTAGTGATAGTCATAGGTTACTAATAAGCATCAAATTATACTAATCAAACCAACTTAATGTTTATTAACATTTTAGAAATTATGTTTCACATTGATATAAATTTTTTTTTAAAAAAAAATCTTATCTTTAAAAAACAAAAATATCACTGAAATAAGTTAGGACAACCCAAACATTTCCTGGCAACTCCTTTCATTTCTGACAATAACATCTAGTCAGTGATATCATATGCTGTTGTCATGCTTAGTTTCACTCTGATTTTAAGTAGGGAGTATGAAAACCTTGACAGTAATGATGTCATGTTGTATGTCTTCTTTTTCCTAAATATTAGCTGGCAGTTGTGAAAAGAAAACTTATGGAGAGATATGCAAGTTAGCAGTGGATGAACTGGATGATGGCAGAGATGGCTCTTGGAAGGTCTGAAGTGTCAGGCAGATGACAAATCAGTAGGTTGAGATCAGTGGTGGGATTCAATTTTTTCTTACTACCAGTTCTGTGGGCATGGCTTGATGGGCTGGCAGGGGAAGGATATTGTAAAATCTCCAGTCAAAGGTGGTGTTTTTTGGTTCTCCGAACTACTCAAAAATTTTGCTAGAAAATTTTCTCCAGAACTGTTTAGAACCTGCTGAACACCACCTGTGGTTGAGACCAACCTGAACCTTTTATGAACTTTTCATAAAAGAAGAACTGAAAAGAAGAACTGAAATGGTGGTTTGTGGATTTAATGACTGAGGCAAATGAGGATTTAAATATAAGGAATTGAAGAGAACTCTTCTAGAAGAGTTAAGAGGGACGTGATATGATAGGTTTGTCATTATATTTCATAGCTTTAGTATTTTTCTCTCCTGTTCATTTTGTTTGCACCTATTCCTTTTATATCTTTTTCTTTAGGTTTGTCTTTTACTTTCTGTAAAATCCACAGTAAATATAAATTAAAAAGATTGAGATTAACTTGATGACACATAAACAATAAATCAATTGATTGATTACATTCCATATTGAGCAATTAGCCCTTTTCAGATGTTCATTTATGAGAAAACTCTACCTTTTCATGTATTCTCAATGGTTCTGATCCTAGAAAAAAATTGATGAGTATGAAAGGAACTTGTTTACCATCTATATTATAAAACCTAAAACAGCTTGCTTCAAACTCAAACTGAAAATCCAGCAGTGTTGCTAAAACAACACAAATTTGGACTGATGGACTTTTGTGTTCTTGTAGATATTTCACACATTCATAAATGACCCCTGATAAGGTGTACTGTGAGTTTCACAAGCTATAATGCTCTAAAAATTGACTTTATTTATTGTCATAAGACAAATAAATGACCTTACTGATCACATTTATGGGAATCTCACGGTAAGTACGATTTGCTGAATGATTATTGTTCCTGAAATCATCCAGGAATGAGGCTGGAACAAATATTCAGTGTCTGTTTCTTCTATTTATTTCAGAATAAGTAGGATGTCACTTTGAATAGTGAGATGGGTGGCAAATAAACAAATAAATAAGACTACATTATTCTCTAAAGTTTCAAGTACACTTAAAAGTGCATGAGCTTCCTGCTCTACATCTTACAAATTATTGTAGAAAGTCAGCAATTACCCCCCAGAAGAATCAGTGGTGGGATTCAAATTTTTTTACTACTGGTTCTGTGGGTGTGGCTTGGTGGGCATGGCAGGAGAAGGATACGGTAAAATCTCCAGTAAGAGGTGGTATTTGCCACTTCTCTGAACTACTCAAAATTTCCGCTACCGGTTCTCCAGAATTGATTACAACCTACTGAATACCACTTCTGAGAAGAATGAAATATTTTGGGAAATATTAAAAAGGCAGAATATTATATTTCCCTAAAGGAGAAATGGAGAAACATGCTCTCGAAGACAGAATGCAGATTCAATCTTTCTTAATATTCCCCAGCAGATATTTTGTGCCCATTAAGAAAGATTGGGCTAGCCTATTCAGAAAGCAGCCCCAGTTTCCCTGTCCCAAGTAGAAGGCCAGCTTTTAGAAATGCAGATTTGGTAATGCATTCAGAAAGACTTGGTCAAGACAGAAACTCAGATTAGCAACAAACAAAAGGTTGACAAAATTAGCTCAGATAAGCATCTAGGAGTTACATTTCCTCTTTTGCCTATAGAGCCAGCTATGACCTCTACATAATCCTTGCATGACCCCATAGGAATCTGATATCAGCCAAAAGAATATTAAAGGACATGTTCTTGCACAGGAACAAGAAGCTTTAATACAAATCCAAAATAAAGTATAAAACCCCCCACTCTCAACTCCATTTTGTCAGCTGCACCAGAACCACAAACCTTGGTGGTTCTGTTCATCATTAAACCTTTTTTCCAATCAGCCTCCAGGTTTCCAATGTCTTTCTCCCAGCTTGGAAATGAACCAGATGGATATCTCTTCCAACATTATCTGATAATGTTGATTAGCAGATAATGTTGATTAGCCATGGAAAATAATAAGGGAATGTATTAGTCTGTTCTCCAAAGGTTTTCAATAATCTAGATTTTTAATTGCACATTATTAAAAAAAATAGATTTAATGTTGGGTTCTTATGTTAGTGGTGTGAACAAATTTACTTGTGCAAAAAAAAAATACAGATTAAAGGAACCCAATGTCTCAGTATGGCACCCAAAACAGATTGCTAGCTCAAAGAATGATATATGAGTAAATTTTAGTCTTTGAGAAATGCTGAATTGAAACAATTCCTCCCCTACTCCAGTTTTAATATATTTTGCACATTATTCGTTTTGCACTGTATTTATTTATCTTAGTAGAAATTCTCCCCATTCCAGGGGATTAAGTTGACTTTCTTTTCATTTCTTTTAATGTCAACCAGTTTCATCTCTCTCTGTAAGAAGAAATAAAACACCTGAAGAGTTTAGGTAGATTACTAGCATTTTAATACCTTCTTTAAACATGGGTTTCAAAACAAGCATCTTGCTTTCATTAATTTTGTTTATACTCCCAAACAAATCTTAACAGCAACAGGAAGCTTGTTCTGAAAGAGAACTTTTATATAGATGCATTTTTCTATAATCATTTTTTCAAATGGAAGACACCGGAAACCAAAGCTTCCTTTTGAGTTTAATTTTCATTTTTTAAATGTCATACTAAACTTCTAGAAGGGTGAAAGAAAGTAGTAAGATCTTGGCATCAATTTTAACGTCAGCATTCAGAAGTAGTGCCAAATAATACTGATAGATGCATGAAATTATTTTGTTATGGTTGGTAAGGAGGTTTTGAGGATTAGGGCAATATACAATGCTCCAGATGAGTAATCTAATCAATGTTTCAATTAATTTATACTCGTGTTCAAATGGGTTTTTTAAATTAATAAATCCTCCAAAGAGTATTGCAATACAGCTCTATAAGCACTAAATCATTTCTCAACAGAAATTTAAAAAACCAGAACTACTCTTTAGTTTTTCAAAATATTGGGAACTGAAACTGCATTATGTTGCAAGCTTGGGTTAAACAAACACAGGTAATCTGATGTTTTGCATTATTGTAGAATTACTAGCAATTACAGTTCTGGCACTTTGGTGCAGACTAAGACAAGAATGAACTAGTTTGCAGAGTCATCGAATCACAAAATAATTATACTTGCATAACTGTATAGCAGTTATCTATTTTATAAGACCCTGTTACACATAATTCATTTCACATCTGAAAGCAGGTAGTCCTATTACAACTGGTCACAAGAATTAACAAGAAATAGACAAAGAAAGGGAAGAAAATGAAAAATCAGAGGTGACAGAGATCACCTAGCCCATATTTGATAAGCCATAATCCTCAGATACTTAAATTTAACTTTAAAAAAAGAACAAATCTTTAGCTATTCTAATTAGTGAGACACAAAGAAAATATGACCACAATTATTCCCATTTTAAAATAAAAGCCTATTCAGTATTTTTAGCTCATTTATAAGCAGTCTTAGAAGTAATTGCTATATTCAATCTGGGGAAAGAAGTTTCTCATATTACAGAAAAAAATGCAATTCTTTTTTAAAATTATACCTGATAGGAATTGTTTGCTCTCCCATGAAAAAATAATCACCAATGCAAAATTTTGGTGCTAGCAAGGTTGGATAATATTGACTTTACTCAGAAGAAAAAATATGAGGAAAGAGAAAATATTGCAATATTTTTTGCTCAGTTATTGGAAAATTTCTAAATATTGAAAAACATTGTCAAAACATTCAGATAAAGTTAATCATTATATACAATTTGCAGACAGTGGGAAAGAAGCCAGGACATTGAGAGAGAATTATGTTGATTTACCAATGGAAGAATTGCATTTCATTCCATGCATTTATAATAGAGTGTTATTATCAAATATCCTTTCATGATAGCTTCTGTTTCATTTTTTAAGAGAAAAATGGCAGGTACTTGTGGGAGTTAATTGTTGTAGTAGGCTCATCTATTGATTCCTGGAGAGTGTTGTGGTTTTCAAGGAGATTGGACTGCCATTTGTCAGAAATGGTGTAGGGTCTCCTGCTTAGGCTAGATGACTTACAAGGTCCCTTCCAACTCTGATTATCTGTATCTGTATATGCACACAGAATGTTAACAAAAGTTGCAAAGCTTTCTTTTTCATTATACCATGATACCAAGATGAGTACAAATACAAATCAGCATCTATATTTATTGGTTAGTGGTAGTTTAGGGTAGTTAATTTCTGCCATTCTTCATCCTGTAATTCTAACCATGATAGTGGATTAGAAGAGTCAATAAACCTCCAGTTGCATGAATATTCAACTACAATAAAAGGCAATGCAAAATAAATGCAAGAAACATTAAAAGAAGAGAAAGGGAGTTCTACAGTTCAGACCTCAGTATAGTAACCTAAGAAATAGGCCTTGTCTCAAATCCCACCTATCCTGCAGCTTAAAACATTTTTGCACAAAACATATTGAATTCAGTTCTATAGCTCCCGAGAACTGGAAATCACCATGCAGTAGGATTCCCATGTGTCATGTTTTATGAGTGTTTTCCCCAAACCTTCTTTCAGACCTGCAGGCTAAATGCATGGAAATAAGCCTTGCTTGTATACTCCTGTCTTTTTCTGTTTTAGCCTTGCAAATGTTTTAGCGAGTTTTTCTTGTTTCATTCAAAGCTTTCTGAATTTCCCTTTTTTACTCCAGCCTTTCTTGTTAAGAATTATATGTTACTGTTTGAAAGGGACAATTCATTTAGCAAATAGAATGAAACTATATGATTGAATGTCACCTTTACCCCTTAAATATGGAAGAGTATGATTTCCAGTCTCTGATTTTTTGTGCCCCGTTTATATTGTTAAACTCCAAGCCGATATATAGCCAATTTCTAAAGAAAGTAGTATGGCAGCTATACATTTGAAAATAGAAGATAAACTAAAACCTACAAACATTACTGTATAAATGGGAATTTGGCAACAGAGTTAGAAGAAAAATAATAGAGAAGAACCAAAGACACGGAGAGTCTGCTGCCTGCCATTATTACTGATGATTGAATGGTTGTCAGTTGTTGCTGATAGTTTATTAAATGCCATGGACTGATGCTTCAATGGTGCTTTTGATTTTCTGGTTTTTCTTTGAAGACGTTTTGTTTCTCATCCAAGAAGCTTCTTCAGCTCCGTAGAAGAAGCTTCTTGGATGAGAAGCAAAGTATCTTCAAAGAAAAACCAGAAAATCCAGTTGCCTCTTGAAAGAGCACCTTTGGAATAACCATGATCTGTATGACTGGGAATCTCCATAGACACTGTGGACCGATGGCAAATAGTGTTTTAATTGTGCCTGACTAGAGAATTGCTCTTGCTGGCTTAGTTCAGAGTTTAAGGATTCAAACAGGAAGTACAAAGAGGAATTTAGCATGGGAAATCAAAGAGGAGATCCATCCTTCCTTCCTTCCTTCCTTCCTTCCTTCCTTCCTTCCTTCCTTCCTTCCTTCCTTCCTTCCTTCCTTCCTTCCTTCCTTCTGTCCCATCCCATCCCATCCTGCCTTCCTCTAGAAAGGCAAAGCAGATTTGTGTGGAAATTCAAGAAATAGGCCAAGAAGGTTCCAAGCAACATGGATCATAAAAGAAGCATCTAGGGGTCGGATTCTCCTGGTTTGGACCTGTTCAGGCAAAGTGTGCGATTAGTGAACCAGTTGTTGCTGGTAGCATCCTACCCACTGATAGCATCACCCCCAAAATACATATAATCACAATCTTTTCACTTGAGAAGAACCTTTGTGATACTTGCTGCAAAGTCAAGCTTATTTTCTTATTGCAGGACCAAGTGAAGAGACTTGAGGGAAGAATTGCTATATTGAAATACATCAACAGAGATGAAAGGTTCACGAAAAGGGCAGCTAAAGCTTTCCAGGAGGCACTTAGAAGTGAAGAAGACATCAAACAGGAGAAAATAAGTCTGGGGCAAAGTTAAACACATGGAAGAATGTGATTTAAAAAAAAATCAACCAATCAACCAAAAAAAATCAACCCTTTAAAATCACCTGAAAAAAACATGACAGAGAAGATTTTAGAAAACATTTATACCACCTGTGAGTTAAAGAAATTCCACCATGTGAAAGAAAAGCCACACTGAGAAATAAGAGGCATATCCTGCTGGTGGATGTGTCCCTTCTAAGAGAAACTGCTGTGGCTCTGAACAGATCACAGATGATGTTCTAGGATGACTATTGTCTTTCAAGGGCTTGTATGCAGCATGTGATAGCGGAGTTGCACGGAGAGTTCAAATTCAACAACAACTATCATTTCCTTTAGTTCCATGCAGAGATAAATTACATAGACAGAAGAAGCCTCAAAAGAATCTCCAAAGACTCTGATGCCTTATGCAGGAAGGTGTAGAATTGGGAACACAGGTAAATTTTTCTTCAGTCCTTCCAATTAAGGGTTACATAGCCAAAAGAGTGTTAGGCATCCAGGAATTCTGTAGCTTTTTGGGGGGGATTTAGCTTGGTCTAGGGTACTCAGTTTCCCAGTTGAAACTATGGTTGAAAATGTACATGTGTTGTATAATTTGTGAGATCAGACCAATCAGCCAGCAACAGGCACATAGAGATAAACAACATCTATATACTATTCAAAAAAAGTATGTAATCCAAAAGCCATAAAGGAAACCATAGTCCCAAAACATCCCCTTACCAGCAATCAACACCCATATATGTGGGGATTAACATCAGGATTAATATCAGACCAACAATCAAGCAATAAACAATAACAAAATCAAGGCACCACCAACTCAAAGAAACAATCAAACAGCACGATAAATGATGTCAATGTCCAGTTTACAGCACAGCCCTTTCAACAGTCTGCAAGGAGTATAAATGCTTCCATTCCCCACCATTCAGTCAGAGCTGTAGAAGTGAAATATCTTCAAAGAAAAAACAGAAAGTCCAGTTGCCTCTTGAAAAAACCCCTTGGGGCAATCATGACCTTGATGACTGAGAAACTTCATAGACGTGGCTTGCCATAGTTTTTAATTATGTGAATTCAGGGGGGTTCTTGGAGCTGCAAAAGGTTTTAGGAGCTGCATGCTTCATTCAGACCATGTGCTCCTATAAATGTGATAATTTTGGATAGTACAATCCAGTGGTGGGATTCAAAAGTTCCCACCACCGATTCTGTAGTGTGGTTTAGTGGGCTTGACTGCAAGGGTGGGATTGTGCAACTTGCACAACTTGTGTGATCGCGCATGTGCCAAATGCGCACTTTGCGCATGCATTAAAACAGTAAAAACTAAGCTACTGCGCGACTCAACTGTTTAGCACAGCAATCTGTTCTTCCGTGCTGAACAGCTGAGAGGTTAAAAAGGATCGAGGAGGAAGGGCAGGGCGGATGAACCCAACTGCAGAGCGTTGGAGTGTACCGGTTGTCTGCTAGCTGATCTTCAGCATTACCAATACGCCAGAACTGGGCTGAACTGATAGAATACCACCACAGGTACAATCCCATCCAAATTTTTTAGTGAATGGTGGATTGCCTGCTTAAACTGGTTTCAGATTCAACTGGTAGACATTCCAGTAGGGTTATCTTACTTATTGTACATCCACAAAGACCAAGTGCTCAAATCTTTTGCCTGCACACCCAACAAATCTCACCTGTGCCTAATACATAGTTAACATGATAGGAAACTGACGTTGGTAATTTATTACTGACTATCAATTGCCACTTTGATTGTTTTACTTAAGCCACCTACAGTTGCATTGCTGCCATACAAATTCTATAAAAAACAAAAAGCAAGTATTAGTATCCTGTCAGTTGGAGGCCAGGTTCTTTCCTGAAAGTGTTTTTCAGGTCTCTTTCATTTTTAAAAAATATAATTATTGTAAATGAGCATAGTCCTTTCTAATTTGGGGGCAATCTTTTGGGAGAGAGAAAAAAGAACACCATTACCTGCATTGAGAATACATGGGCCCTGTTATTTAGTGATTTATCATGTGATAAATTGGTGTCTACAGGTGATTTGTATGCTGAATAATGATGAGAAAAATACAGTGGAATGTCTGACGTTTGTGCAGCAAACCCAGTCACCCAAGTCTGTCTGCCTTGGTACATGCTAAATTATTGGCCAAATCTGCATACATTAAGCATTAGTCTAACCCTTTATGTTAATACGGAGATGTATTAAAACTGTTCTAAAATAAGCAGATGTGTTGGAACACCCAAAGTCTTCGAGCTTACAATTTCCAATGTTTTAATTAGAGCTGATGAATGACTAATTTGCAGTGCATAATTTACTGAAGAAATCAAGGCTCTTTCTGCTTGTATACTTGTGTAACAACTGCGAGCAGATTGCAGTTTCTTCCATTGAGCTCATTATTCAAATTTAATCCACCACCGTGTTTTTTTTTTTAATGGTGTGCTTTGATTGCAAACAGTTTGTTGTGACTGTTCAATGTTTGATATTTGGTTGGCTGTTGGCACCTACATAAGACATACAGAGTATTCCTTCTCTTTCCTAATTAAATTAAGAAGTCTCTTACAACATGAATGAGGTTTGCAATAAACTGCAGAGAAACACATGTAAAAAAGGAAACACCAGTAGTCTCTGGATTTTGAAATTACGTTGTTATGTAATTACTTACTCTCACTTATTTTACACACACAAAGAACACAGAAGTTGGTAATTTCTGAATGGAACACAGTACACGGTGCATTCTAATTATCTCTATTTATTTAAAACAGTGCTTATTTTTCAACATTGTCATTGCATTATTAGAAATATTACTTAATGACATAATTTTTAGCTTTGAATGTGAACCTTAAAAAGTAGAGTTGCAAAGGAATTTTGTCATAGATTGTATATACTACTACTGCTAATGATGACTGGTATGAAACAAATATCAGATAGTGTTCGTCTTAGAAAAAAATCTGAAAATGTATCAGGTGACTGAAGCTCTTATTTTCTTTTCACAGAAAACCTTGGGTTATTAGAAGCTCTTAAAAAAGAAGAAGCTTTCTGAAAGGATTGTGAGGCCACACCAAAGCCTAAACACCTTCATTTATTTTCAACAGTAATTACCCATCCTCCCAAAGCTTAATAATAAAATTTGTGACAGTATCTATTTCCTTCCTTCCTTCTTTCCTTCCTTCCTTCCAATGGTGCCCCCCCTCCAAGTCCTATTAGCTACCTCATCGTGGTAAGGGTTTTGTTACTGGGAGTAAAGACTAATGAATGCAAAGTTTTTCAAGATGTAAAAGTCATGCTGAGCTAGAGAAAACATGCACCTAAATTGGGTAGTAATAATATTAAAAGATGCTGCATGTGGATGGTCACTTTGTGGTGACAATGACAAAGGCATCATATGATACTTCATGGATGGTGACAACCTGTATGTAATGAGGTTCAGGTATTACCTGTAAGCCTTAGGTTAAGCAGTTAGTGTCTTAGAGATATGATTTTGATATGATTTTGATGGTAGTTGTCAGACCTTGTGTCTTCTGGCATCCTGGTTTGTTATAATTTTTCCTTGAAGCTGTCAACAGTGTGTCAGATGTTAAAACTGATTTTAGAAAAAGCCAATGATGCCTGCTGGATAATTGAGGAATACAAAGAATGCTAAAAAATAAGTCAACATGTACTTCATTGACTATAAGGCTGTGGAATGTGTTTAGATCTCATTGTTTCCATGCAAAACCCTGTAACACATGACAAGGTGAAACAATTTGTTTCCAGGCTAGCAAAGGAGTAAGGTATGTGTTATGTCCTGAGGACTCAAGGAGTTCTCACTCAGGTCCAC
>NW_020769321.1:20035750-20072586 GCF_900518735.1 Pseudonaja textilis | reverse complement strand
TATCTATCTATCTATCTATCTATCTATCTATCTATCTATCTATCTATCTATCTATCATCTGTCTAAAAATGTTGCTATCTACTTTAATCATTTAAATAACTTAATAATCTACCCCCAAAGCTTCAGCCATTTAATTGGGGTAGATGAATAATAAGTAGTAATAGCAAGACTTATATACCATTTTATAGCATTTTACGACACTCTCTAAGAGGTTTACAGAATCAGCATATTGCCCCCAACAATCTGGGTCCTCATTTTACTGACCTTGGAAGGATAGAAGGCTGAGTCAAACTCAAATCAAACTCCTGGCAGTGGGTAGAGTTAGCCTGCAATACTGCATTATAATCACTGTGCCACCATGGCTCTTAAATGCATAAATAAGGATTGTTTGTTTAAAATATTTTCCATTACTCAGTTGATACTCCTTCCCTGAACATATATACTATCAATCAAATCAATCAAATTGATTTCCTTGAGATTTATTTCTGATTGAATGTTTGGGATTCTGTTGGCATTTTTACTCTCCTATTTTTATTGTTAACCATCTGTGTTGTGTAGCTGTTAGCCAACACTGAGGTTTAATATTTGCTACTCTTTTAAATGATACGTACTTTTAATGCATATAATATTCAGTTACAGTATATTAGCCATGACACAGCACATTCATGCAGACTCATACTTTACATTATAATGTTCATAGTCAAGTATTTCTAAATACGTAGGAACAAGTAGTATATAATTTGATATCTGCAGCACTTATTAACATATATAATTAAAGTGCATGATCTTTGCTGTCATGGTCACACTGAAAACTCTGCTTGTCACATTCTTTTGCTTAATTATAAGGACTATGTGATTTCAGGTTATGCCGATTAATGCAATTAATAACACATTAAACGCAAGCACTTTACAAAACCATATGTATAGTTCTGCAAAGCTATGAAAACCAGGAATTTGTTAATGTTCTTTCAATTATTCTTTAGACAGGAAAATTTGGCTAGAATATACCACCAGTTACTACATTATAAAAATGTAAATTTTTTTCAAACATGATGTAATGGAATGTGGTCTGGATTCCCAAAAGGGTGAGGCTGCATTCCAAAGGAGAAAGAGACAGCAAAGTTTAGATAGTTTGGAAAGGAGAAAGAGAGTCAAGACAGCTCTTCCCTAGAGGTATTCAGACTATAGCTTTAATGATTCAAGTAGTTTGCTTTCGCTTGTCAGGATTTCTGTACTATGTCTCTTTTGAGACTTCATCGTTATTTCTAATTTACACCAGTATGAAATTAAGCAACAACAACAAAAACAGCAACAATGCTTGTGCATTCTATTTTTCACTTAGAAAAGATTAAAAAAAAAACCATGGTTAATAGTACAGCTGTGTTCTATTATGCTAATGTACCCAGTGAATGATACTGGTCACATAATAAAGCATTCTTTTCCAAAGTTATGACCAATTGTTGTGTCATAAGAACTGTTTCCTGAAAACATGTCTAATCCCTGAAGCAATGGACAAAGAGCATATCCTTTTTTTTAAAAGCCCGGTGCTGCCAATCTTTAAAAAAGGAAGAGAAAGGGGGAAAAATAACTCAAATATGATTTTTTCCTCAGAAAGATCAAATGTTATCTGAATTTTAACTAAAATCCATTTAAAAATGGTTTCTGCCCCCACCCCAATTATTCCCAATGACATATTTCTAAAATTGATATAATACTCACTGTGTCTATACATCTACAGTATCTCCAATAATTCATTGGCAACTGCCCAATTTTGTACCGAATGAATATATGAGAGCCCTCCACAGTTGACATTTTAATTCATTTCTTGATTGTTCCTATGACACATGAGAATCACTGTAGTCACTAATGACAAGGGTCCTTACTATTATTAGATCATTATATATTATTAAATTTGTACAAAATCACCAGTGCTGTTCATGTTCTTTACTTTTAGAGATCTTGCATGGCAAGGATCTTCCTGTATTTTAATAGAATGTGGGATACAATATAAAGTTCACTGAAATATCTTTCGAAGAAGTCAGTGGTGGGAGGATATCTGAGCAGACCCTCCCACCCAATTTCCATCAGGTGCCTTTAAAAAATTGTAATTTTCAATATTATTAACAATGATCCTCTTCTGAACCACCTTATGGAGTTTTAGCTGTGCAGGCCCAGCATTAAGTATGCTTGTGGAAATCCTTTGGAAGAGGTATTTTGGAATATGTAGGAGTTATACAAAGCATGTCGCTCTGAATTGTTTTAGTGTGGATTATGTGGATTACTCCAACCATACCTCTCATTTTCATCTTCCAATACTAAAGAGGCATTGGAACTCTTAAACAATTTGGAACTAGATTTATCTGAAGGATGCTTGGATTCACATAACTGCTTCTTACTTTAATCTAATAAGGCAAGAAGATTGCATACCAGGTATAGAGCCAATTTTATGAAGATCAGAATATCCTCTTCAGGTAAATGTGCAAAGCTACAACTTTGTCAGAATTGAAGAGAACTGTAAATATGTATTTATTGCCATTCATCTATTGTTATTTTATGCATATATTTTATTTTGATTTGATTTTAAACAGCAGCAGCAAAATGTATGGCAGAAATATATAAACTTTAAAATACAGCAGTAGAATAAAGTTTATTCATATTTATTTTTACTGTTTTCTATTTTAATAACAAAAAGATTAGATTTGAGGAAGCTGGACAAAAGAGCAAGATTGCTGCTTTTGAACTTGGATCAGTGGTGGGATTCAAAAAGTTTTACCACTGGTTTGGTGGGCATGGCTTGGTGGGCATGCTTTTCTCACATGCACACACTTTGCATGCACGGGCATGCCAAATGCACACTTTGCGCAGGCGCAGAGCGTTCCAACTCATCTCTTGCAAGTCTGCACTCTCCCGGCCGCTTCAGAAGCTGCCACGTGGCACTCTGCTGTGCCGCGTAAAGCAACTGCATTTCAAAAGCAGAGGATATAGGTGAGTATGGCAGCCTGGGTGAGTGGGCAGGGTCAACAGCAGAGCCGCCTAGAGAACCGGTTCGGTCTCTGCTGCTCATCGCCGCTACGGCTCAACAAAACCAGGCCGAACTGGTAGAATACCACCACTAGCTTGGATGTTGAACAACATTTCTGAGATAGCCAAGAAAACAAATAAATGGATTATAGAATACCTCAATCTAGAGTACTCAGTCAAGTTGCAAATGACTACACTTAAATCATTCTATTTTGTACACATTACATAAAGGGTCTCCTAACCCCCCTGAGCCACCCCTGTGCAGTCACTTAATGATCCATCTGATCACTTAAGACCTGCAATGGGAAGACCTGGGATTGTAGTCATTGAGCTTACAATGAAAATTCCAGACCTAAATATGGTCATACATCAAAGACTATCTATATACATTGATTATATGCCATCAAATCAGTATCTTAACAACCACATATAGATTTTCTACAGGATGATCTGATCACAACTTGCCATTTATGCATTCATTGCCACTATAATTGAGTCAATCCACCTTGAAGTGTTTATTTTCTATTTCTCTTTTGTTCCACCTTTCCCAGAATTTTTTTCAAGGGAACATCCAGGAATGGTGGGGCAGAGACAAGGCCCATGTACTTGCAGCCCTTGCCATCCAAGATCTCCTGATCTAGGTACACCTAACCAACTGAAGCCTCCTGGTTTACGATGGTAGGGAGTTGTAATGTTCTCACTGTCATAAGGGTAGGCAGGTAGCCAAGCACCCAAATTTTGATTGTGTGATTGTGGGGGGCATGAAGCTTTAGGTGGGTGTCATTAGTTCTTTCATTCAGTGTTGTGGTAATTATGAACTGCTACTCAATGAATAGTCATATGGTAAGGACTACCTATACATAATTTCATTGTTTAATCATGTTGTTAGTGATAGTTATTTGTACATCGGAGTAGAATATTAGTAAAGTGAGAAAACTTCTTTAGCAACAACCTTACTTGTATTCTTATTGAGGAATATGTAATATGTTTAAGGGGCACCATAATTTCTGTGTACCTAAAAACACAATTCATTCTGTTCTGTCTTATTGTGACATGATGCTTACTTGATGCTATTAATAGGGAACAAGAAACAAACACTAGCTTTGCATACTCACAAAAATAGTTGCATTTGGACTTCCGGTTTGAGCTTCTTCGGCGACAGACCGAAACCTTGTTTCTCCGAGGCTTCGATCCGTGCTCGCTGCTGGAGCACCCCAAGCTGGCTGGTTTTGGGGGCTAAGCCACCCCGTAGAGGTGGTGAAGAGGGGGGAGACTGCCTGCAGGGTTGAGGAGAGCCGCATCTCTCCTCCTCAGCTGGCCATTACTCCCTTTCTCAAAGGCAGTTGTAGTGGTGGTCAGAAATGGCCACCATGAAGAAGAACTCGACCAGAAAAGAATGTGCAGGAGGAAGATAAGAAGAGAAAGTTTTGGTTGACCAGGTCAAACAGCAAAAGCAACAAATAAGGTACACTGGAATTTAAACTTAACAACATTGTTCCCAAAGAAGATTTTGAAGCTGCGAAGGAGAGAGAGAAGGGAAAGGATTAGGTTTTTTTTTCTTCCCTTCCTTATACTGACAGCTAAGAGACTTAAGCAAGAAACTGAAAAAAAAATCCACTTTGACATTAATAGGCATCTAAGCTGAAAATAAAAGTCAAAGGGATAAATAAAGATTTTTGGACATTTAAAAGTTTTTAAAAGCTGGAAAGGAGAAAAAAAAAGAATAGAAGGGCAGGATCTGGAAAAATGGAGGAGACTGCCTAGAACTAAGGAATGGAACTGTAATTAAAAGGAACTTACAGTGAAATTTTAACAAGATTCCTCAAAGACACATTTTAATGGAAACTTGGTAACAAAATAATAGAACCCCAGGAAGAGAAAGTGGAAAAAAGAAGCAAGTAGAAACAGCTTTGGATTATTTGGATTACTTGGTGATTTTTGGTTTTTGCATCTAGATGACTAAAATTAACTGGGTGGTTGTTTAAAAGTTTTTAAAATGGTATCACTTTTAGAAGAACTGAAAACGGAACTTTAAAAATGGAAAGAAGATGCACAAGAAGGGAGAAGTTCTTTTGGCTTCGTGTTTCAATTCTTAGAAATGGAGATCTGAACTATGAGAAGCAACAAGAAACACTTGCAGAACAAGAAGATTGGGACAAAGAAGAAGCCATCTTTAATGATCAAATAATTTTAAGTGGGGGGAAAAAAGAAAAGGGGGGAAGGAGAGTGAAAGGTTTAAGATTAGAAAAAACAACCAAAAAGAAGAACAATTTGAAAGATAAGTATAATATTAGAAAGCAACAGAAGAGGCGATTACAGATGAGAGAGTTAGAAGTAGAGAGACAAGAGGGTAAAAAGGGGAGGGAGAAGAAGAGGGAGAAGAAGGCAAGGAAAAGAAGTTGTAAAAGACAGAAACAAGAAATGGAGAAACAGGGAAAAGATATAAGGATTGTAACCATAAGTTTGTTTAGAGATAATGGGTGAAAATTTAATTGTAAAAGGGATTCTGCAAAGGTACATAAGATAGCTTTGTTATATTACAAATAGAAATAACTTTAGAAAATATGATGATGGATAAAATATTTATTGTAATGCAGGGGGATGTTTGTTGATAAATAAATGAATTAAAATGATTGAGAGAATTAAAAGGGAACATTTTTAATTATTAGTAATGATTTATAAAAATATAAGTGAAAAATATGGGAAAAAAAGAATTAACTATGGAAAGTTTATAAGTGTTCCCAAGGAAGTATGATATTCAATTGAAAAGAAATGTTAAAGATGTTAAGATTTTAATGCATATTAATGATAGAATTGAATTGGAATGGAATGTATTTTATTTACTTATATATATAATTTTTTCTTTTTAAGAATATAGTGACTATTTTAAGAATGTACCAAGCAGAATTCGATTGGAAGTTATGTATTATGTTGAATGCTATAATCTTAAAGCTATACATTGAAGCTTAAATAAGAGCTTGAATGGATAAAATTAAAGGATATAAAGGTGTCATACTCTAATTGGTAACTACAGGGAAAAATTTGTTTAATAAGAAAAGATAATGTGAAATTGTAACAGGACAGACAAAAGTATAAATATAATGATTTGAATTGAGATAATCAAAACAAAGTTGAAAAAATTAGAAGAGGGGAAAAACTATATAGAAAATATAAAATGGTAATAAGATATGGAATAGCATATAAAAATGAGCATGAAATTGAGTTTTGTGTCTGTATGAAAAAGTGATAACCTGGGACCATGCTATTTTCAAAAAAGAAGTTTTATTTGTATTTTGTTTTTGTGAAAACCCAAATAAAATTTTCAAAAAAAAAAGATAGTTGCATTTGGTGCTAATTCTGAGGAAAACTAGTCTTGTAAATGTTCAGTCTTAATAGGGAAAGAAAGCATAGATTTTTTTCCCCCTGGAATATAACAAGGGCCCTGTCAGACCATATTTTGTATCAGATAATTGAGCTGATTACGCTCCAGAACTGCAAGACTCTTAGAGCTACTCCTTTATCTTCCTTGTTTAATTTACAGTTCATGAGTTTTCTTTGATCATTTATTTCATGCCCTTCCCTAACATGACAGATTAAGTTAAAATTCACATATTAGGCATTTACTGTGAATGGTTTTGGCAAGATCCAGTCAGGCTTAATAGTGGGTAGAAATCATTTTAATATGGAGAGCAGGGAAGATTTTATTTAATTCAGAAAATCAAATATTAATTTACACCCAGGCATGATAACATGGATCCTGAAAAATCCACTTCATTGTATCACCCACATTTTCCTGACTTTTTTTTAAAAAATGAAATGTTTTAACTTGTAGAAAAAAGACTACAAAAGCAAGTGATGATTCAAAAGGATTTGATTTTTGAAGACTAAGAACTCATCCATTTTTGTTTTTAAAGAAAAGCCCAAGATGTTTCCAAGAAAATGTTCTTCCCATTTTGGTGCTTCCTGAAATAATTTTATGGCCATTTTACATGATCTTCTAAGAAGCTTTGGAGAAGGAAATAATTCTTTCAGCTAAGTGTCTGGTGCTGCTTTAGGTGTACTGAAGCTTTTATAAGTTAAATAAAGCTGGAAAAACTTAATTCACCACCTAGCATATTATTAAGCATATGAAACCTAAGCCACTATTTATTTGTTTGTTTATGTGTTTATTTATTTCCTTAAGGACAGATAAGGGCAAATGTTAGCCAAATTTCACTATATTGTGCACTCATTACAGCCCCAACATTTTAATGGTATTTCATCGTCATTAAATTACATCACCACAAATTATAAGGATGGAATAGTATAACCAAGAGGCAAATTACATTGTAGAGAAAAAGCTTTACTTTATTTTACTTAACAAATTTATATAGCCACCCACCTCACAAGAAGTGACTCTGGATGGTGTACAACAAAGATATAAAACAATGACATGTAAAAAAACAATCAATATTAAAATGTTTTAAAAGCGTATGTCACACAAATGATTAGATTTGGGACGGAGCCACCTTAAGAACGTACCAATTTAATGTTACATTAAATTCCCCACAAAGACAATGAATGACATATACATATAGATTTACCAAGAAGAAATAACGTCACCTACTTGCCTTCGACTGATCTTGGGGAAAAAAAATTGTGTCTAGATAGAAAACTACCAGGAGATCTCAAAATGGTAGTATAATCTGTGAGAAAAATCACCCCAAATTAAGGCAATGGCAAATCACTTCCATAATATTGCCAAGAAAAGGATACAGAGATGTAGTTATTAGAAGTTAAAGCTTGACTCAAGGGAACTTTTACCTTTTATTTACATAAAAGCAAATAAACCTTACTTTGAAGGCAATTCCCTTCCAAAGTAATAGTGAAAAACACAATTCCCATGCCTGGTTTCCCCAGATTGTTAGCAAATGAGGCCAAATTCTACCTGAAAACAATTTTAATGATTGCCACTCATGTAGGACATAGGTACCTGTGTGCAATATATACTTATATGTGCATATGGCATGCATACAACACTTATGCATGTGTATATACAAATCAGTAGGGTTTAAAATTAGCTAAGAGAAAGAGATAACTGTAGTAGGTTGGAAAGAAAAGAAAAAGGTAGCTGAAAAAATAGAAAATGGATGCAGAAAGAACGTGGTGAATGGAAAGGGAAAAAGAAAGAGGTGGTTTTAAGGTACAGTTCTGTGGGTGTGTCTTGGTGGGAATGGTGTGGCGTGGTGGGCATGGCAGGGGAAGGGTACTGTAAAATTCCCATTCCCTCCCCACTCCAGGGGGAAGGTTACTGCAAAATCCCATTCCTTCCCCACCCTGCTTTCGAGCTCTGTTCTCCTGTGCAAAGCAACAAAAGAAGACCCAGCCAATCAGCTGGGATTTGGGAGGCAGAGAATAGATGGGGGTGGGGCCAGTCAGAGTTGGTATTTGCCGGTTCTCTGAACTGAAACTACCGGTTCTCCAGAACTGGTCAGAACCTGCTGAATATCCCCTCTGCAGTATACCAAAATTACACAAGGAAACCTCTGTTTCCAAGTAGCAATAAACTTCAGGCTACTTTACAAAGGTGGTTTTCTGCCATTTGAACCTTCTGCATCTGGGATGTCAAGGTAGTTGGGATGGGGAATAACTATACCTGAGTGATGTCATGCCATTGTTACTAACTTGTTTGTACCATTCAGACACCAACCTTTCTATTTTTACAAGAGAACAACCTCTCCCATCACAGTTAATTATTTGACTTCCTGTAAAGGAGGGGTATCAAACTCGCGTCGTCATGGAGGTGTCACATGATGTATCACAACTCTTCACTAAAATGGCTGTGGGCGTGGCCAGCATGTGACATATCCGGCCTGCGGGCCATGAGTTTGACAGCCCTGCTGTAAGGTATATTCAATATTAATAAACATTTCATAAATGAAATGCTTGCTGTCTTATTTTACTTCATCCCATTCAGTCCCTTCACATATTTTTCCTTCAACAGGTATTACCCAATTATTGGGGTTCAGGGTTTTATTTAGAATGGGGAATTGTCTTTTCCTGTCCCTGCCTACAAAAATAACTACAGAGCATGACTGATTGCAGGAAGTAAAGGTTTGAAGGACCATTGTATATGGGATATGCCTTCAAATAACCTTGATCATTTGGCAGTGAGTGGGAGTTCATCTACATATCTGGCAATTCAGCTACCTTTTATCTCTTCTTGTGGGTTTTAGTGGTCTATCCTAGCTTATCTGTGCTGTATCACCTTAAAGCCTACGTTCTTCTACTCATACATCTCTGATTTATTGCATTCCTATTCATACATTTGTTTTCACTTATGCCTCCAGTGATTCTTAGGGTCACTTTGTTCTTCAGTAAACACTTAAACACATCAACACTGTTTGGTTGTATGATTGTGCTCATTAGCCCAACCTCCCTTGAGAAATGGCTCTATTAATAAGCTGAAGT
Organism: Pseudonaja textilis; assembly: GCF_900518735.1. The sequence continues at coordinate 20,063,115 of NW_020769321.1, read as the reverse complement.
GTGAATATCCAGCCATCTAATTTGAACATTTCAAAAAACATTCATGCTCCGTTTAAGCAAACCTGTTAAAAATGCTGTCCCGAACATTTATGGTTTCCCTTAAATTTCCTAAATTTTAATTTAAAACGACTAGCCTACATTGAAAGAGAGCAATGTCCCCCCGCCAAGTTCCTCCTTTATGTAATAAAGATGCAGCTGACTTGTCCTCACTTAAAGCTGGTATTTTCTGCCAGCATAGCATCATTTTATTTGATTTAATAGAGTCTAATGGGGAAGGCCTTGGAGGACTTTCAAATGGCTTCAAGTGTGAACCAGAGCTGCTAAAGCCGTAAGGTAGCAGATATAATGAGGACACTGCTACATATGTACTCTCAATCTGAATCACACCACCAAGGTACTTAAAATTAGCCTAGGAATGGAAGGCTGTGCTTAAATGAATAGCAGAGAATGATCTCCTTGGAGGTGCAAGCAACTAACAAACAAAGCTTTAAAGATTCAAGCATAGCAAACATTACCTATAAAATCCTACATGGCATAGGCCTTGATTACTCAAGGGATTAATAACTTCCATAACATTGCCTGTCTTATCCGATCCTGCAGGGTTGTCAGTCTGATTTCCTTCAAATAAAGAAGATAATCTATGCGAACGGGTATCAAACTCATGATGTCACATTGCCATCACACAACATTTCCTGACGTTTTTCCCATTCATGGAGCTGGGGTTGGTGTGGCTGATGTATGACCAGCCTGTGGGCTGCCAGTTTGACGCCCCTGATTGGGGATCGCTAAAGCACACCTTCTTGGTAGCAGTGCCTGTCTTCTGGAACTCGATTCCTTCTAATACCTGGATTGCTCTGCTGCTGTCGAGGAGAGCAGTGAAGACCTGGCCCTTCAACCAGGCCTTTGATGGTGGAGAATGAGACCCCTCTCTTCATTCTGTTTTCTCCATTTTAACTTTATTTTTTATGCTTTATGGATTTTATTATAATTTCTTTGATTGTTGTGAGCCACCTAAAGTCACTGACAGTCAAATGGCATACCTGTTTAATGAAATATGATGGCTTACACAGTCAGCCAGATATTTAGGCTGTATTGGCATTTTATCCTTCTATCGAATCCTTCCCAAGGACCTCGGATGGGTGGATGTTGTTGTTTGATCGCTTTAAAGGTATAGTTTTAGGATGTAAGCTGTTCCAAGTAAAGCTGCCTTTTGGAATTAACTAATGGGAATTTTGTTTGTGCTAATGATGTTCAATGGGGCTCCACATTGTTTTGGGATTGCACCCAAGGTCCCTATTTCTATTGGTACTATATTTGCTTTCTTTTTGTCACATTTTCTTTACTTCTATTTGCAGTTCTTTTCGTTTTATGGTTTTCTCCAGTTCTTTCTCTTCTCTTATGATGTCTCCAGGTATTGCAACATGCACTGTCTAGACCAGGGATGTCAAACTGGCGGCCCACAGGCCTGAGGCGTCACGCACAGGCCACGCCCACTCTAGCTCCATGAACGGGGAAAATGTCACAAAACATCATGTGATGGCAACGTGATGCAGTGAGTTTGACACCTGTGGTCTAGACTTTTTTTTAGTTTTTCTTATCAGCAATTGTTGCCACTATGTGGCAGGTGTTTGTCTGTTTCAGTTCTAAAATCCCAGAGCACTTTAGCTTCTTCATTTTCTATTACTTCCTCTGATTTTATGGTCCCACCATTTCTTGCTTGCAGGCAAGTGGCATTTCTTTTTTTTTTTTAAACAAATTTTATTAGTTTTTAAAGAACAAACAAAATATAAAACATAAGAACATAAAACCTCTTTTCTGAAAGCTACTTGTAAATTTTAACAAGGCAAATAAAACATTGTTTTATACAGCATTAACACATTTCCATATAAACACATACATATCTTTTTCAAATTTCTCGTTATTTCTCCCTTTACTTTTATTCAATTATATTTCTTTTCTATATTTGTCTATTTTATATGTTTTTATTCATTATACTTATATTTTCATCTGACTTGTTTACAATTATTCTCTTCTAACATTCCTCCAAGGTTTTATTAATTCTCAATCAAACATAAACACACAAAACACAAAACATAGAAACATAAAACTTCTTTTTGGAAAGTGGCTTAACCCCGGGTTACATCTTTTTGTACAGACCTAAATCAAATTCATGCCCATCTTGTATACCATTACTTATCTTATTTACCATTCTATATTTTCTATATAACTTCTCCCCTCTTTTCACTCTCTTAATTCTATTTTATTTATTTCATCTTAATTTAAATCATTATTCTTGTATCTTTTGTCAGTTCTTTTCCAATTATCTATTTATCTCTTCTCTTTAACATGAAATTTCTCCTGTAATCACTAATTGAAGTATGATGCCTTTCTATCTTTCCCCAAAATTTAACACTTAAAATAATACATAATTTCCATTCTGATTCTGCTTAGTACACTCTACATACTACATTTTAAAATAAGAAGACAACAAACCTATAATATAGTTAAATATATAATTTCCATTCTGATTTTGCTTAATATATTTTAGATACTACCTTTTAAAATAAGAAAATAATGACAAGTTTATAATAAAACAATAGCAAATTAAACTCTATCATTAAATCTTAAACATTTTACACATTCCCTTAAATATTTTATTAAATATTAAAATCTATCATTAAATCTTAAGCATTTTGATATTTTAACATTTTATTAAATCTTATAATATTCCAATTTTCTATTTCAAATACAAATACTGCAATACAATCTTGTGTACTTTTGCAGAATCTCTTTTTAATTGTACTTTACCCTTTGTCTCTAAAAAAAATCTGCTTTTTCCCATCTTGTTTCAAGCCTTTATGACTTCTTTTCCCTTTTTCCCTTCCTTTCTTATCCAATCTGGCCTTTTTACCCCCCCCCCTCTTAACCTCCGCCTTTTTAACTTCCCCTCTCTGTTGTATTCCTCTTTTCTGTTGCTTTCTGACATTGTATTGATTTTTCACCTTATTTTTCTCTTTCTTGGTTGTTCTTTTGAGTCTTAAATTCTCCATTTTCCTTCCCCTCTTCCTCTCTTCTTTCTTAGCTAAAGTTATTTGTCCATTAAAGATGACTTATTGTTGTTGTTGTTGTTGTTGTTGTTGTTGTTGTATTTGCTGGTAGGTAGAAATCGCCATTTCTAAGAAATGAAAAACAGATCCAAAAGAGCCCTTGCCTTCTTGTTCCTCTTTTAATTTTTCAAATTCCATTTTTAATTCTTCCACAGATAATGCCATTGTAAGGTTTTTTCCTCTTCTATTTTTTAAAAAAACAACCCAAATGTTTTTAACGTTAGAGTAATTTCCAAAAGTCCCAAAGTCATCAAGTGATCCAAACAAACACAAAATGTCTCATTTAGCACCTTCTTCTCTTTACACTTTCTCCTCCTGGGGCAATATCAATTACAAAGTTCCAAAATATATTTTTGAAGTCTTATTGCAGTTAATTTCTAATCTTATAAATTCCAAGCCATCTCCTCCAGCAAGATCTTAATATAAGTTTTTTTTTACCTCTCCCTTCCCACTTATAGTAAAAAACTTTTGATTTTTACCTTCTGTGTCAAAGCAGGTTTTTCAATGTCCATTTGCTATCTCCGTAAGGAAGGAGAATGAACTTTCCCTTTGAACACTTTCATTCACCGCTTTCACAGTCTCCTTTGGAAACAATATATCATTCAAAAAAATTTTTTTTAGTTCCAGGGTATTTAGATATATCTTAGAGTCCCGGTTCAGCCAAAGAACTTTCACTTTCTGACACTTCCTCCTGCATGATCTTGTCCGGCTGAAGATTTCTTTGTGGTGGCCATTGCTGACTGCCGCTCCACCGCCTTAGGAAAAAGGAGTCTAGCCGGCTGGGGAAAGGGGTTGCGATATCCCCAGACCCCTGCCCGGATCTCCTCTGTCTTCCGTTACCTCTACAGGGTAATGACAGCCTCCAAACCTGGCTGGATCGGAGGCACTTCAGCAGCGAGCACAGCAGGAACCGCGCATGATCGCAGATTCCTGCTGCTGCTGAAGCCTGCAACCGGAAGTTCCCAACAAGTGGCATTTCTTGCAGATATTTCAATGCAGCGCTGTTGCTATTTTGTCATGACTTCTGTGCAATCTTCTTTAATATGATTATTATTATGGTTGGTCATATAGTTAGCCAGATGTTTAGACTGGGATTATAGTTATTCCCACCCTATCCTTTAATATAATTATTTAAATGTTGAAATTGCAGTATTAATTCCTTTATTTATACAGCCAATAACAAGGGATCCCTGAGCAGTTTATGAAGGAATATATGAATACTCTTAAAAATAAGATATATTAATAAATAGCCAAGGAAAATAAATAAAATCAAATATATAACATCTTATATTTCAATACAGTGTAAACATTTTAAGATAAAATTAAACTAAATTATCATTGTTTTTAGATAATTTTACCAATCAGATCGTGAAATCCGTAGAGGAGGTGGTGTTGCTATCTTCTATAAAATATCCTTACATCTAAAAAACATCCAAGTTACCCAAGAGCTTGGTCTTCCTGAGACCATCATCTGTGAACTATCCTTAAATATCACATTTCGATTCAGAGCACCTGATTATGACCTCGAACATGTAAACAAGCTAAATTCACTACTAACATGGACAACATCCTGCCCACACGCTTTTATCTTTCTTGGTGACTTCAATCTACCTCATATTAACTGGACCCTAAATGAATGCACAACCCATAACAATAAGGAAACTTCAATCCAAAAAGAGATCAATCTGGCAGAAAAACAAAACTGGTCACATTGCCAACTTCAAAAGCCGATACAAAAATTTATGCCACCAGATAAAGACTGAATGCACCAATTGTCACGTTAAACAAGAGGAAAACCTTCTACGCACCAATTCCACCTGCGCTTTTTACAATTTTGTAAACAACAAACTAAAAGACTCAAGGTCCATCCCACCCCTGATAGGACCTATGACAACATAGGTCATACAACACCATAAAAGCCAACCTCTTTAACACTTTCTTTGGCTCAGTATTTGTAAACAGCAATGGATCATGCCCAGTATTTCCTAGCCGAACCACAGAAAAATACAATGATCTAATACATATTTTACAGAAGACAATGTTGAAAAAGCACTAAGCAATCTAAAACCATTTCTATCTATTGGACTGGATGGAATATGTGCCTACTTCTTGAAAAAACTATCCACTGCCATAGCCGAACCTCTAAGCATAATCTTTGAAAAATCTTTCAGGACGAGCTCCTTGCCTAACCTATGGTCACAAGCCATGGTCATCCTCATCTTCAAAAAGGGAGACCCCAGCCTAGTTGAAAATTACAGACCAATCTCCTTATGCTGTGTCACCTGTAAAGTCATGGAATCAATTATTAACCAATCCATCATCCTCCACTTAGAGACAAACAACCTACTCTCTAATAAACAATTTGGTTTCAGAAAAAACTATCCTGTAATCTGCAACTCTTACACTGCAAAAACATATGGACTACACAACTCGATCAGGGCAAAACAATAGACACAATCTACATAGACTTCTGTAAAGCCTTTGATTCAGTAGAACACGACAAACTACTCCTAAAACTAAAATCTTATGGTATCTCTGCACAACTGCATAACTGGATAGAAGCATTCCTGTCAAACAGACAACAAATGGTCAAAATTGGGAGTGTCCTATCAAATTCTGTCCCTGTCAATAGTGGTGTCCCCCAAGGCAGTGTTCTAGGACCAACTCTCTTCATACTCTACATAAATGACCTCTGTGATCACATTAAAAACAACTGCGTTCTCTTCGCAGATGATGTAAAGCTGTTCAATACCACAGACAATACTGCTACCCTTCAAAAAGATCTTGACTATGTATCAGAATGGTCAAACAAATGGCAACTTCAAATCTCAACAAATAAATGCTCTGTCTTACATATTGGCAAAAGAAATCAGAAAATAAAATAAAGGCTGAATAGACAAGACCTTGTTGATGATCCAAGCTCTGTAAAGGACCTTGGAATACTCATCTCTAATGATCTAACTGTAACTACATAGCCAAATGATCTAACTGTAACTACATAGCCAAAAAGGCATTAAGAGTTGTTAACTTAATCCTACGTAGCTTTTTCTTTGGTAATATCACACTACTAACTAGAGCATACAAAACATTTGCTAGACCAATACTCAAATATAGCTCATCAGTCTGGAATCCGCATTACGTATCTGATATTAGCACAGTTGAGAAAGTCCAGAAATATTTCAGAAGAAGAGTTCTCCACTCCTCTACTTGTTGTAGAATACCTTATGCCACCAGACTTGAAATTCGAGACCTAGAAAACCTTGAATTATGCTGTCTTCGGTCTGATCTAAGTATGGTGTATAAAATCATACATTGCAATGACTTACCTGTCAATGAATACTTCAGCTTCAGCCATAACAACACCAGAGCACACAATAGAAACAAACTCAAGGTTAACCGCACCAAACTTGATTGCAGGAAATATGACTTCAGCAACAGAGTGGTCAATGTCTGGAATACTCTACCTGACTCTGTGGTTTCTTCCCCAAACCCCAACTACTTCACTGGTTGTGTTCAAGCAGAAGATAGACAGATGTCTATTTGGCAGCATTTCTTTGGAATCTCCATTCTAGGGAGGGGGCTGGACAATTCCAATAGTATTTAAACAAGGACCTTTTTTCACCAGCTGCCAAACATTTCTCTGCACTATCCCTCTCCCTCTCCTTCTCCCTCTCCCTCCCTCTCCTTTCTTCCCTCCATCCCTATCTCTCTTACTCTCTCTTGTTTATATATGTTCATGCATATATAAACATCTAAATGCCTTAGATGCCTCAATATTAAGAGTAATTCAGGTCCATCATTGATGAGTGCAACTCACAGCAGCTATGTGACTGAGGTTATTTAAATGTGAGTTGCTTTGAGTTTGCTTCATTTAATTTTGTTTGTGAACAGATTGGTAGGAGTTAGGCTGGTGGAGAATAAGCATGTTAGTTCAGTTTAATTGATCCCAATTACTGGGCATTAGTATATTTGTAAACAAGAATGGTTCTGTCATTGGTATGATATACTGACACAAAAATAGACCACTGTTCTCTCTTTTTGAAAGAGCATGAAAAAAATATTCCAAAAAATTAGAAAAGGAAATAGTGAGTTAGAAGCAATGGATAGAATTTGGAATAGCTTAACCTTTTTTTAAAAAAAAGCTAGCTATTTTAGCTATGCTAATATTGTTAGAGATGACTGAGGAAATTTGATCTTTTGAATTCCTAAAATTATTTTCCTCAATATTTTGTGTATCAAAGAGGATGTTTGGTATAAAAACATCCCATTTGATCAGAAAAGTCTTGATAGAATAACATAAGGCAATGATAAACTACACCTGTATTTTACCAAAGCAAAGCAAAAATCAAAGAAAACGCCTCACATGTGAAGGCGAAAGTGATTGATGATGTAGTGCCTTACGATGTTTTCCCTGCACTCAACATGCTGTTGGGGAAAAACTTAGGAATTTTCAGAGTATTAATGGTGTTTATGATGCAGAGAGATTAAGGCCTTTGGGATGTTTAATTCCTGATGTTGCTGTGCAGGGAAAGAAAAACTGAAGCCACAAAGACAATCACAGTGGGAATATGGAATGTAAAAACATGATCATGGAAAATGTCCACATTGTGAAAGATAAAACAAATCAACTACAGATTCAGAAAGTCAAGCTGTTTATTAACCAGGACATGAAAATGGAACAACATTGTTGAATGTATTTGGGAATAATATATTCAAAAATTAAATAATGTAAATTAGACTTCACTGATAGCCCTTTAATATGACTTTATGCTCCAACTTCTGAGGCAGAAGAAGAGGAGTTTGACAATTTTTACAATGAAGCTCGATCATAGTTTCATTCACTGAGTTTGAGACTGTTAGATCGGGTACAAAAGAGACGTGAGACCAGTGCACTTCAAGCTCTTTATTTTATGTTAAGATCTGTACAAGATCTTGGAGCCACGGCAGCCCTTCATATAGGGATTGCTCGCGGCTTGTCAGCCAATGACAGGGCTTTGAATCTCCCATGATCGGCTCAGCCAATCGTGGTTGATTCTTAGAAAGCCAATCATGGCCTTTCAGTAGACCAATTGGGATGCGGTCCATGTGGACCAATCAGATTTCAGCTTTTGGAGTATGTAAATATAGAACAGAGACTGCAACTGCAAAGTCAAAAACAGTAAGGAAGAAAAATATAATTGGGCTGTGTGGCATAGGAAACAGAAATGAAGCAGAATACCCTATCAATTTCTGCCACTCGAATGATTTCTTAATTCTTCAAAAACCCAAAATGATGCCTGTATAAATAGCCATTATCTGATGAGGAATGCACGTCAAATTAATCTACATTGTTAATTTCAGAAGGTAGAAGACTTCAATTATAAAAGTAAAACATGGCCAGATGTTGCAATCAGATGGAGGTTCAAAATCAAGCTAAAATGAAAGAACAATGTCAACCAATTTCCAAAATATAATGTTCAATATATACAGACTAGCACTGTTCATAGAGTCAGAGTTGCTAAGTCCAGCTTCAAGTTTCCAGTTTCCCTTTCCTTGTAACAACCCTAATTCCCACATCTCTTTTCTGCCCAGTGCTGCTGGAGTCTTATCCCTACTCTGGTGGCGCAGTGGCTAGAAGGCAGTATTGTAAGCAAACTCTGCCCACAGCCTGAAGTTTGATCCTGATGGGGCTCAAGGTTGACTCAGCCTTCCATACTTCCATACTGAGATCAGTAAAATGAGGACCCAGATTGTTGGGGGAAATATGCTGCTATTATAAACTGCCCAGAGAGTGATACAAAGTGCTATGGGGTGTATATAAGACTAAATGTTATTGTTATTCCCCACCATTTCCTTGGTCTTCCTTACTTCTGAATGCATTTTCAGTCAAGGATTGAAGGGATGGAATTGAAATTATGGTGAACTTATAGGGGCAAGCCAGCCTATGTATTGTCCATTTTTCTTTCTATTATGAATCTTGCCTACTCAAAATATGTAAATTGGACTTACAGTAATATTTGCATGATATTTCACTCACTAAAGAAAATAACTTCTGAGACACTGAAAGCAAATGTTTCTTCTATGTAGAGTATCTCACTCATCTCTTGAGGGTTACCTCATATTGTGAGAAATATTTTTTTTATACACACACATACACCAAAATCATGGATGCATCTTACTAAATTCAGCAGGAACTAATTTTCAAATAAATGTGCATAAAAACAGAGCATTAACAGCTAGTAACATTTTTTGCTGAGATTTATTTCAGTTGTTCTGCAATATATACCATCATACTAGAATAGTTAATATTTCTTTGTGTGCTGCTCAAAGAGGAATATTAAAGTAGTTCTCTCTCCTGCGGTCTACTGCTTCTACTATGTTGACTGATATTTTAATAATTGAGTATCTGCCTCTTTTCCCAAGATAATCCCTACCACACGAAAGTCCTTTTTATTATTCAGGTTCAAAGAAAGAGCTTCTTCAATTAGATTTGATTTAGGATTTATATGTAAAAGAGTACACTTTTCTCCTCTGACCTTCTTAAGGGAGTGATCTTTAAAAAAGGAGATATGGCTTCCATCTCCTCCACCCTCCCCCAAAATAAGCTGATAAAGTTTGGGAAATACTTATTCATGAGTCTGAAGCATAACTTGGCAAAGAACATTCAAATGATGCTTTGCAAAAGTAAGTAGACAACATCTTGTAAACCATCATTACATGTCATTGGTTCATGACACAGTTGTCTTGACAATAGGCAGATGACTTTTCATGTAACTTTCTCTATGGAAAATATGCATTTTATTGGGCCAATTCCCTATCTGCATCTCAATAATCTATTCTGCTCCCAGCTTCCCCCACTAAAAATCACATAAACATTTAGATCTCATGCAGAAACACTGAAATATCATGAAACCTTTCATGAGAATGGCCAAAATGTTGTGAGATTTCCATACTTTTATAAGGGGCTTCACAAGATTTTGAAGTTTAGCATTGGTTTTCTTATATGTTCTCCATGTATTATTTCCTATTATGGAATTATGTTTTCACTATGAATGGGTCTCTTATAGGCTGGCTTCACATATTGAAACTAGATAAACCAAATGAATTCTGTGTATGGACTTGATCATTCTGGTTTTTAAACATAATTTACTGGGTATGTTGCCTATGTCCACTAAATTGTTATTGTCATCATCATATCCCAAACATAGATAGGACAGAGGAATACAATCCAATATCATCAGCTGCATTTAATCCCCAAATCTTGAGTGCAGACCACAAAGTCCGTATCAGGTACAGAAAATGTTTAAGAATATGACTGAAGAAAAACCATGTTAACTGCCTTTAATTCATAAAAAACTTACATAAAATTTCAAATTAAATTTGAAACTATTGTTAAGCAGTCCAAACTGTGCCCTTTGCTTACCCTCACCCAAAGAGGTTGCATATCCAGTTGTGTAGCCTCCCCAAAGAAGTCGTGTGACCTTAATCGTAATGTAAGAAAATGTTAATAAATATTTTCCATAGACAATTGAACAAACATTACCTAGGATCTAAAATTTGGCAGATGATTTGGTATGTAATCCATTTGTTCTAAGTCAAATGAAAATGATAATGTTTTTCAAAATCTAAAGAATTTAAAATTAATTTATAAATAAACTAAGAGCTGGAGAAAGAACATTTGAAAGAATACAAGCTCAACTGGATCTATAGTATATTGCTAGTAAATCTGATCATATTCTAATATCAAATGCAGCATTAATGTTTCAGGAAGTGATATCAATTTGTGATTAAATCACTAGGAAACTAAGTTCCAACAGGAGTATTTGCAACTATGTCCCTGAAAACAGATGACCTTTTCTCTCTCCTCATTTATAATAATATATGATCAAACATAAGATAAACTTAGGCAGATACAGAATATAATACAGAATAACAGTGTTGGAAGGCAGCTTGGAACCTTCTAGTCCAAACCCCTGCACGAGAAGGAGACCCTACAGCAGGGATCTTCAAACTTGACAGCTTTAAAACTTGTGGACTTCAACTTCCAGAATTCTTCCTCCAGTCATGTTAGCTCAGAATTCTGGGAGTTGAAGTCCGCAAGTCTTAAGCTTGCCAAGTTTGAAGACCCTTGCCCTACAGTAATTCATACATCTCAAAGTATTCATTATCCATGGGAAAAGTATATTAATTTGGTCAGAGTATATGATAACTTTTCAGTGGCAACTAAAATAAGAATGTGCAAAATGAATCTGCATGAGGGAAAATTTCATGAGTGAGCTACAGGAAAAGCCCTTTCTTAGGTCTCAAATATCCTAATATCCAGGCATCTTGAAATGCACATAAAGGATTGTAACTGGATTTTAGACTGAAGAAATGGTAACATGTGGTCATTTTAAAAATATTTTGCTTTAGGTAACCACTGCCCTTTGTTCATCTTCCAAAGCTAGGTAGGTGAGAACTGGAGGATGATTTTATGGGAAACTAGAAGAAAAAATGATATTTTGAACCAGACTGGAAAATCCAAAAATTATCCTTAAGAAGGCAATGGCAGATCATTTTGAAATTATTGCCAAGAAAGATATATGGCTATGTATAGCTCAAGGGTCCCTTTACTTTTTACCTTTACTTTAATAACCATTATGTTGAAATTTACCTAGAGGTATAGTAAATACTAAATAATAAAAAATTAATAATTATTATCATAATTTGGAATGTGAGGATATTTAATGAGCACTCAAAAATTGCTGTCAGGATTAGTGTTGGTTTCATTAATATATTATATTATGATCAGCAAACCAATAGGTGAGGTTGAATTTTACCACTTTCCAAAGCCTTCCATAATGTTCTCACTTTAGCTTGCTTGTGATTTTTTTTTAACACATAGGCATATGTCTCAGTGTATTAGAATCCTTATCGCAATCTATAAAAAAAAATTTCAACAAAATGCCTCCAGGAAAAATGCAGAAAAGATTTCGAAAATAATGATTATGTTTGAAGCTGAAATTTTGCTTTGGAGCATGCCAGCTCTTCATTTAATGCTTTTATGTTTATTTACTTTATATTATTTATTCCATGTTTACTTAACCAGGAAGTGTCTTCAGGCCCAAAGGTGTTTATGGACACCACAGTAGTCATGTAAGATGCCTATAGACATGTTTGATCCATATATGCAGAGAAACGGGGTCAGGGAATGAGCTATAGTTAGCTATAGAAAGAATATAAACTTTGCTTGGTTCAGTCCTTAATTCTCCTGATCAAGAAATCTAAAAGCCCGGAGAGCATTTGCCACTCAGGGAAACAAATAGTATTGAAGTAGGGGGAACTAATGGTTTGACTTAATATAAATCAGCATCCTAGATTCCTTCTTGTCCATAATGCAGCTGAGATATTGATGGGTGCATGAATAAGCACCATTTGTTTATTTAGAGTTGGCTTTTTAACTAGACTCCCCAAAGCAAGGCACAATATGAATACAATAATAATTATGGATGCCAGCTGGAGAAAGGCTGCTATACAGTTTTAAAGGTTAATACCAGCCCAATCAATAAAGCCCAGAAACCGTTTGATAATTACTAGAACCCATTCAATAATGGTTTAATGTGTTCCATAGAGTTTGCCCTGAATAAAAGCTCTCTTGTCAAATTATAGACCAACTGAATTCCTAAACTGTTTTCAAGGGCATCTTGCTTCCCTCCCTTGTCTCCATCACAAATTTTACTAGTTTTGGATATCCCAGCCTGCTCTAACTTCCTCACTTGGCCAGAATTTCTAGTTGTTCACTTCTGATCATTTGCCGGAAGGATTTTTTCTAAATAGTCATATGAGCCAGATTGTCAGCTTCCTATACATTTGTGTGAAATACCATCCTATTCCTATTGTAAAATTGGTCTGTAGAATCACAAATACCGGATAGTAACTTTCGACTGAAATTTTCCCCCTAATTTGTTTAACATTTTATTATTCATTAAACTGATTATCAATCAAAATCACTTTGAATTAAATAAAATGTTCCATTTTCCAATGTATCTGCCCTAAGTGTTTCATGCTGTAAAATGTAAGTAATGTTTACAATTAAAAACAACCAATCATATAATGAAACAAGCCTGAAAACAACAGGAATTTAAATTTTGGTCTAGTAAGATTCTGATAAAGTGATGTAATTGTCTCTTGATATCAAAATGTTATCATGTAAGAACCCAGAGAAGCAATGAAACTCTCTCTCTCTCTTTCTCCCTCCCTCCCTCCCCTCTCTCTCTGATGCACTTCTAAACATAAGATGCTACTATAGTATCAGTTTTATTCCTACATTCTCTTTCTCAGCATCATATGATTGAGTTGTGTATGATTTGTTTGTAGAAGATGGTTCTTCAGATACCCTGACCAGAGACCATTTTGGGATTTACAGCAAAATGTCTCTTTCATCTTGCTGAATCTCCATTATTGAACATTGATACACAGAACACTGAGCAAAATTATTCTTCTGAGATTAAGCAAGAAGATTGTACTCAGGTTATACCTGAGAGTTAAGTAGTAAAGCTTTATGTCCCACACTACAATTTTCGTTGGGCCAAGAGAGGTTTCTATCTGTGATAAAGAATGAAATGGAACTGCTGTCTTAGTTCTACAAAAGCTGACAGTTCTGGTAGCTGAACCTTTCCTCAGTAATGAAGATGTGATAGACCCTACGCCGCACATGAATATAGCTGAAGAAGCACATGTCAGATCAAGAGGCACTCAGGACTCTCTTCCAGCAACTTGCAATTACTTTCTGGTTTCTGTTTCCACTTCACATTTCTTAATTGGAGGAGTGTCTTCAGTCCCAATTTAATTAGTGTGGTGGAATGTAATCCAGAATCATGGAAGGAAGGAGTTTTCCCCCCAACAGGGAGCAAAGATACAACATAGCTTGGAATCTTTGGTATGCCGGAAGACGGCAAAGGTGGATCCATTCACAGAGTATATTTAATAATTATGCAGGTGAAGTACTTTACCCTGGCAAGACTTCTGTCTGTAGAAACTACTCTGAATTAACGACTACTCTGAATTAACTCTTTGTGTTATTGTTGTTTTCTTGGGCCTGAGAATTCATGTTTGTACTAGCAAACATAACAGGGCTTCATTAAAATAGATTGATGATTAAAGAGTTCAGTGGGAATTAGAATACATTAGTCTAAAGATCTGTGAGAAAGGAAACCAGTGGTCCTCAGATTAAGTCAAGTAAAAACAGGAAGGTATCTCTGTCAGCCGACTATCTCTTATTTAGTGTAAGTTCTAGTTCTGCTAATCTTTAACAAGAAGCTCCCGAATCAAACATCAATTATTCTAACTTTTTAACTGATATTTAGTAGTCTGATTGTGCACATGTAATTTGATCTATCTTAAATGTTGACCAATATAGGACTTTATACATAGAGAGGCATACACTTGATTTTGTCCAAATCAAATTTGCCAAACCCAGACTTCTTCAAAAAAATCTGTCTTGGGTATTCCTCCTGGGCTGTAGGTACCAGGCTGAGAAGCAATGCAGTGAATGTAATAGAGGCAACCCAGCCTAAAGATGGAAGCCTTATTTATTTATTTATTTATTTATTTATTTATTTATTTATATGTCACCCATCTTGCTATCTGAGAAGCAACATTTTCAAGCAAGCTCCAAATTAACTGGCTTCCTATTAGTCTGCCCAGATTCGTATTTTTACAGTTTTTAAGATTCTTTTTCCAAAATTCCCTTTGGAAATCTGTGCTTGTTAAACTGCCAACAATGTGGGGCTTGACACATTGCAAGTTTTGTTGAGTGTTGAGTGCTATTTTTTAATTAATTTATAATATTATTTCCCAGACATAGAGATGGCACCTATACTAATTGCACGGGCGTGTACACACCCTTACATACATGATGGGATACTAATACATCCCCCAATCCCTCACTCTTTGCCTAACAGACCTTTTCACTAGTAGCTGCCAGTTTCCATGTGGTAAAAAGAATCAGCAATATAACTGAAAGTTTTTATTTCTTAGCCTCAAACATCCTCCTTGAATAATCTGAGGGAAAACAAATTTATCATGTTTTAGCCCATTATGTTTGGAATGTTAAAATATGGACAGCAAAGAGCAATCCAATAGAGACAGAGGATCAGTAAAGCGAAGACAAACTGAAGGTCAGCTGTGACAATGCAAAATGTATTTTGTAGCTCTCTTTTCTCTCTCTCTTTAAATCAAAAAGAAAAACGGGTAAAGCAGTATTTAATTAATTTCAGTGTTTTGTGCTCTCTAAATATGGATATGACAGTGGCTTTCCTTCCTCTTGTTTCTGGCAGACCAAAATCAATACCCGTTGCCTCAGTAAAATCTGGGAGGACCTCCCTGTATGCAGTGTAACAATACTAATGGTCTTGTACTGTTCCTCAGACAACAAGCACTGCCAATGCAATTTTGTTCCACTTTTCTGGCAGGCCATCTTCCAGCCACTCTGTAATTCAGTAGTCATATACCTTAGCCCCAAAGGCCTTTTTCCCCCACTTTCATTCTTAACTGTCCTTTTCCTCTTTGATGCTTCTTTGATCACTGTGACAAGTCTCTAAATTTACTTTACCTTTAATCTTTTACTCAAAACAAATAAGAATTGCTTTCTTCCCTATGGGAACTTTAAGTTAACCCTTTCCTCCCTCCCTCCCTCCCTTCCTTATAAAATCTTATTCCTGTCAGACCAGATAAGAAATATGTACTACAATTAGAAAATCAGGACAAAAATGAATATGTCTATAATAAAGAAATGTGACACACACATACACACACAAAAAACCCTCCACACAGCATTCATTCATTCATTTCAAGGAAGTCTAGTTTTGCAAAAATGTATGATTTTCACCCAAATCTCAACCAAACCGTGCTTAAACTGATGAAGGGGGGAAAAGACAGTTTAAGAGAACTGTATAAATCATCTGAAAGAAACATGTTTTTAAATTTGCACATGGCCAACAGATGGATAGATCTAAACATACATATGGACAGACAACAGGAAATCTGCTCTTTTAACCACTTCTACTTAGTTCCCTTACAGTTATTTCATTTCTCCAATCCTACGTTAACACTTGGCACTTTTCAATAAAAGAACAAGTGGAGGTTAGAGATGGAAATTTGCTAGCCAGTAACCCGAAGAGGCCTGTGCAGTTGCTAAGGGAGCTGTGAGCTCTTCTACTGTGAATAGCTACTAACTAGATTTTATGCATATGCCTGCTTTCTAGGAGTGGGATTATGATTTTAACATAAACAAACACCTTGCTAACAAATGGCACACATGTTCTCTTAGATGTACACATAATTTAAAAACAAAACACAACTAATTATTCCAGCAAAGTAAAGTGTAGGGTCTTCAGAATTGGAAAAATGATTTAAATATTCTGGAAGTTTGCATGCTGTTCAGTAGCAGAATTTTTTGCTCTGTTTCCTAGTGTGATGTAAAATGGAGGGGCTCGGTGTAACCATGCAGCTTGAGGAAGTGATGACAAAAGGAAGTAATAGAGAAGACAGTGGCCACACTGGGAGTGGAGTGGAGCTGCCATTTTTGAATGCATACCAAAGGAAAACCAGGAAAGTAAGCAAAAGGGACTGAAACATTTCAACTTCTTGTGCTGTGCATAAAAAGAGAGGAATCTTTTTATGTGTAGGACATCAAGACTTGGACATTCTGGAAGTAGTGCATTAATTTTTCATACTAAAGCCAAGGATTGTCAGGCTTTGCAACATCATAACTTCCCTAAAGTTTCTTTTTCTATCATGTTCAAGGGGAACTTTAGAAGATCTTTTAGTTCTTGGGTAGAGTTTTGAAATTTACTGTTGCAAGATGTCTTTGTTTTGATGGTTACATTCTCTGCATCCAGCTTGACCATCTGTACTCCTTGGTGTCAAATATACTTTCAGTGTTTTCATGAAATTGTAGACCCATGCATGTTATTACAAAAAGACACTTATTTTGCCGTGTTAATATCTGCACCAATCAGAAGCTTGGTGTGTCTACAATCCTGATTGATGGATGCTGAATTTTCCTTGTTGAAATAGAAAAGGAGAGGAGAATGTGCAATGGTGGTGGGACTAAAAGTGACTAAAAGTAAGAGAAGACACGCACAAAAAAAGAAGTAAAAGTGATGGGGTAGATTGTGGCAGAATGATGATAGTGAGCAGAGGTGGGATTCAGATTTCTTAACAACTTGTTCTGTGGTTGTGGCCTAATTTGTGGGTGTGGCTTGGTGGTCATGTGACTGGGATGGGAGTGGCTTGCTGACTGGGAGTGCCTGGATGGTCATGTGACTGTGGTGGGAATGGCTAGGTGGTCGTGTGATTGGGGTGGGTATGGGCAGGTGGCCATGTGATTGGCAAACGAAATGTAAGTGGTCCTTGCTTAATGACTAGGTGCTCACTTAATGGCCAGTTGCTTAGCAAGTGTTTTTTGCCAGTTTCCACGACCTGGGGAACCCTGGAGAGGGCAGGGTGAGACCCGGGCAGGTGGCTAGGTGACTGGCAAGCCAAATGCAAGCAGTCCTTGCTTAATGACCAGGTCCTTGCTTAATGGCCAGTTGCTTAGCAAGTATCTTTTCCAGGCAAGGATTGTTGCGCATGCGTGAAAAATGTTGTGCATGTGCAGTAAAAAAACCCAGGTTTTGGCCCCTAGGAGTGGCGGAGACAGTTGGGGGCCAGGGCCAGCGAAGGGAGGGGTGGGTGGGGGAGAATGAGACAAGAATTGTCATGCATGCGTGAAGAATGTTGCACATGCACAGTAAAAGAAACCCCAGTTTTTGGCCCATAGGAGCGACAGAGAGGGGCAGGGCCAGCCAGGAGTCTGTTTTACCGGTTCTTAGAACTACCGGTGACGTTAACAACCAGTTCTATAGAACCGGTGCAAACCAGTAGAATCTCACCCTGGTAGTGAGATGGCAGAGAAGTTGAGTGAAATGTAAGGAGATGGTGGTTGTGAGACAGGAAGGAGAAGAAGAGGAAATAGAGGCAGAAATGGCTATAGTGATGACTGGCATTAGGATGAGTGACTAGGAGTAGTGAAAAGGATGAAAGCATCTCTGCAAATGATTTATCAAATTTTCTCTGATTTCTTAACTATTTATATTTCTTACAGATTCACTGTATGTTGAAATCATCATATTAACTATCTTAAGGTATTTTTGAGTCTAACACAATTCGTGATAACTTTGTTGATATGTTCATACAGTTTGGGGGGGATCAGCGAAGAACTGATTTGCCACTGTCTCCTTCTGACCTCTAAATCTATTATACAATCTTCTTATTTCTTGGATATTATTGCATCCAAGTATTAATCATATCTAATCCTACTTACTTTGTTTTAATATTAAACATGATAAACAGATATCAGCAATAATCTTGGATAATCCAAATCAGGAATTTTCCGGTAGAATTTTTTTTCAAGTACTCAAAAGATTTTGGAGCCATTCTATGAGCTGTGAAGCCTGCTCATTTTTATTTGTAACAGAGGAGGTATTTATGAGGAAATTGGAGAAAATAGATAAAATTGTGTACCTTTGTAGAATGTTTACTAATGTGAGAAAATGGATGGTTTACTAAAGAAGTGCTTTTTCATAATACAAGAAGAGAAAAGATAGGGATTGGGGCTGGAAAAATGTGGATTAACAAAAAAGTGAGTAACAGAATGCAAGAAATTTACTGTGGCGATTTTGTCACATACTGTGGAGAGAATAAATTCTAAGTTTGAATCACAAAACAAAACATATATGAAGGAAAGGTGAATGGATCAAGAATGGATTAAGATATCCCAAATATTGTACAAAGTGGTACTATGTAGAAGCACAGATGGTTTGCAAAGATAGAAATGTCCAGATATATATATCAGATAATGCTGGAATAAACTAGAATTAGCTAAATTTTATTTCCTTTTGTCTTACCTCACACCTTGAATTTCTTTGCTTGCTATTTCTTCCTTTTTTAAGTTTTTATATAACATTGCTGACCCCAAAAGGAAATAATATGATGGGAATATATGTATTTATGAATGCCTACATGATTGCCAAGGCTTCTTGGTAGTTTGTAATGTTGGTATTGTTTTTCTGAAATTCATCTCCTTTTCATCTAAGGCCCAGATAAGGCTGGATTTTTTAAAAAAATCTTTTCCTTAGAACAAGAAACTTAAATAGCTCTTTTTCTTTCTCAAGTAAAATACCCTATACCAAAAGTTGCTTCAATCTATCAGCATGACTCCCAAGGAGGATCTTTTAAATTCACACACACACACACAGATGCACGCATGCACACACACACACATTCACAAGCACACATGCAGGAACAATAGTTCTAAATCCAGACTTCCGGCTTCAGTTCCTTCTCTGACAGATCAAAACCACGATCGTGCACAGTTTTGATCTATGCTCGCCGCCAGAGTGCCCCGAGCTGGCTGGTTTTGGGGCTAAGCCACCCCATAAAGGTGGTGAAGAGGGGGGAGACTGTCATCAGGGTTGAGGAGAGCTGCATCTCTCCTCCTCAGCTGGCCATTACTCCCTTTCCTGAAGGCGGTTGCAGTGGTGGTCAGAAATGGCCACCTCAAAGAAGAACCTGACTGGAAAAGAATGTGCAGGAGGAAGATAAGTAGAGAAAGTCTTGGTTGACTGGGTTAAACTGCAAAAGCAACAAAGCAAGGTATCCTGGAATTTAAATTATATAAAAAAAATAACATTGTTCCCAAAGTAGATTTTGAAGCAGTGAAGGAGAGAGGGAAGGGAAAGGATTGGTTTTGTTTTTTTTCTCTTCCCTTCCATATGCTGACAGCTAAGAGACTTAAGCAAGAAATTGAAAAAAAAAATCCACTTTGACATCAACAGGCATTTAAGCTGAAAATAAAATGTCAAAAGGATAATAAAGATTTTTGGATACTTAAAAGCTTTTAAAAGCCCGAAAGAAGAGAAAAAGAATAAAAGAAAAATGGAGGAGACTGCCTGGAACTAAAACTTCAACAAGATTCCTAAAAGATACATTTTAACTGAAACTTGGCAACAAAACAGTAGAACCCAAGGAAGAGAAAGTGGAAAAAAGAAGTAAGAAGAAACAGCTTAGTATTATTTGGATTACTTGGTGATCTCTGGATTTTTGGTTATTGCATTTAAATGTCTAAAATCAATCGGGTGATTATTTAAAAGTTTTTAAAATGGCACCACTTTTAGAAGTACAAAGAAGATGCACAAGAAGGGAGAGGTTCTTTTGGCTTCGTATTTCAACTCTTAGAAATGGAGCTCTGGAACTATGAGAAACAACAAGAAACGCTTGCAGAACAAGAAGACTGGGACAAAGAAGAAGCCATTTTTAATGATCAAGTAACTTTATGTGGGGGGAAAAAGGAAAGGGGGGGGAAAGAGAATGAAAAGTTTAAGATTTGAAAAAACAACCCCAAAAAAGAATAGTTTGAAAAATAAGTATAATATTAGAAAGCAGCAGAAGAGGGGATTACAGAAGAGAGAATTAGAAGTAGAGAGACGAGGGGGTAAAAAGGGGAGGGAGAAGAAGAGGGGGAAGAAGGCAAGGAAAAGAAGTTGTAAAAGACAGAAACAAGAAATGGAGAAACAGGGCAACTGGAGAAGAATTGAAAGTATAAGCCTGTTTAGAGATAATGGGTAAACACTTAATTGTAAAAGGGATTCTGCAAAGGTACATAAGATAGTAATGTTATATTACAAATAGAAATAATTTTTGAAAATATGCTTAAAATGATGGATAAAATATTTATTGTAATCTAGTGGAATGTTTGTTAATAAACAAATGAAATAAAGTGAATGAGAGAATTAAATTAGGACAGGATGGGAACATTTTAACTATTATTAATGATTTATAAAATATAAGTGAAGAGAAATATGGAAAAAAATAATTATGGAAAGTTTATAAGTGTTCCCAAGGAAGTATGATATTTAATTGAAAAGAAATGTTAAAGATGTTAAGATTTTAATAAATATTAATGATAGAATTGAATTGGAATGGAATGAGTGTTTTATTTACATATCTATCTATCTATCTATATTATTATTATTATTATTATTATTATTATTATTATTATTATTATTATTATTATTATTATTATAATAAGAATATAGTGTGCATTTTAAGAATGTACCAAGCAGAATTTGATTGGAAGTTATGTATTATATTGAATGTTATAAACTTAAAGGTATACATTGAAGCTTAAATAAGAGTTGAATGGATAAAATTAAAAGATATAAAGGTGTTATACTCCAATTAGTTCTGTATTATGTATTATATTGAAGGTCATAAACTTAAGGTATATATTGAAGTTTAAATAAGAGTTGAATGGATGTAAAGATTTAAAGGTGTCATACTCCAATTAGTAACTACAGGAGAAAATTTGTTTAATGAGAAAAGATAATATGAAATTGAAACAGAACAGACAAAAGTATAAATATAATGATTTGAATTGAGATGAGATAATTAAAATAAAATTGAGAAAATTAAAGGAGGGGAAAAACTATATAGAAAATGTAAAATAGTATAAGATATGGAATAGAATACAAAAAGGAGCATGAAATTGAGTTTTGTGTCTGTATAAAGAAGTTCAACCCAGGGCCATGCTATTTTCAAAAAAGATGTTTTACTTGTATTTTGTGTGTGAAAACCCAAATAAAACTTAATTAATATATATAGAGAGATAGATAGATGATAGATAGATGATAGAAAGATAGATATAGATATAGATATAGATATAGATACAGATATAGATATAAAGGGAAAAGGAAAACTGGAATATTCTACATTACTGGAATATTGAGAAGATACTGTAGGTTGAAAAAATGTTGGCATTAAAATGTTGTTTTTAAGAAAACAAGCATGCACACAATTATATTTGTTAAGGACTATTGATTTCCTGGAGTTTTAACTGTAAGCTATTGTGTGCAGAAACGAACCTATAGTATAATTATGTGAAAATCAGCATATTCATTTTTTCTCTCTCTCAAATAATTCATTCATACTAATTGTGACTCTCAAGAGAGCAAATCATGAATTTATCACAGCTTCTATCAGTCACCACAGCAAGCTGCATTCATTTATTTTAAGAATGTCCCTTTGAAGATGTTGGAATGTTTCTTTGACTGTCATAATTTATATTTGCTCCATCTAGAAGCCACCATACCATACTTGTAAAATGATGGAAGAAATTTTATTTGTTAAATACATGTTTCTGTATAAGGTGCACATTTGACAGTTGTTGTAACTGTAAACTGTGTCGCATTAATAGGGTGTTTCCAGTTTTGATCATTTTGAATGATACATATATAGGTAATCAGTAGAACTCACACAAATAAGCTGCATATTGTAATTTGTGTTAGTCATTTTGTTACATGAATGTACAGGATACAATTTGTGACACATGCAATATGATGATGTGATGTTACTTGCCCATTTGCGAATATGCTGGCAATAACATTGAATAACCTGAATTCAAAAAGCTTATTGATGGTTTAATCTTCTTCACCAAATCATAAAAAATGTGGAAATACTATGCTTGCCTTTCCATCAAATAGTTTTGTTTCCACATGGCTCTTGGTGTCTATTTAAAAAAAATCAATGAAAGATTTTTCAGCCATTCTCTAAAGAGCATGTTCAAATATGCAGTTAAATGAAAGCTAGACAGATGTTGTGGAATCTATATTTTATTTGTTCTTTTCAGCAATGCATCTGTCTCACCAGATAAAGACTTGGCAAAGCAATGAACTTGCATTTGCTTGTGTGCGTGTGTTTCTATGTGTGTGTGCATATGTGCATTTGGGTGTATGTACAGTGACCAGTAATATGTATATAGTGAATAGTACTGATATTTTCCTAGAAAAAAGTTTGACATTGGGGGACTAATGGGAGATCATTGGGGATCATTGCTGCTGTCAAGAGATCCATAATGACGGAACACCATGTAAATTCTTGTTTCAGAGAATTTTGCAATCCATTCCTTCTCAGTTTTATGGATTTATAACTTACAACTTCAGTTTTTCAGTTTAAGTCTTAATGGACTTAAAAATAACCGTAAAAACTTGAAATGTTTAAGATTCATACCTTCCTTTTTTTTCGCTGAATGTTTTTCTTCAGTTTACATAAACATTCCAGAATGTCATTCTTTATGTTAAAATATAGTGGGTGTATCAAACTGCCCTCTGAAAACTCTACCAGATTGCAATGAAGTTATAATTTGCCACAAATCATCTGGCATTCTAGCTCAAAAATTTCACTGATTCAAAGAGCACCATTAAGATAAGAATCTGTGTCAAGGAGCCCCAAATGGCTTAACTTGGCATGGCAATCAAGTGCAGATGTTAATTAACTTTATCTCCTAGTTAACTTTTACTTATAAAAGCCATTTTATAATTAAAGAAACATTGGTAATGGTAAAGGGAGTTGAATTCCAGTTAATTTGCTTATTTTCTGTTCAGCAAAAGGATAGATTTCAAAATCCTGAATTTCAGACAGAAGTGGTACAAAAATTGCTAGAGCATCATCTGATGATGACGATGAGATGGCCACACAAGCTGATTAGCAGAGATATGGATTTTCTGTCCTTATTTGGAGGATGGAGGAAAGCAGTGGAGGCAGGAAAGAAGTACTGTGGCCATAATTGTGCTAGCATTGTAATGGCCTATATTTGGATCAGTTCTGGGCCTCCTAGTTAGCTATTGTTCATATGTCTAGTGATGACCAAACCTCATATAATAACCATATAGTGCATCCTTGTTCAGCTAAAGTTATGGATGTCTGCAGTCAGAGACAAGGGAAATTATAAAATGTGTGTGATGAAGCTATCAAACCAATTCCATAACTTACATACTTGGGTCAGACTTCAGGACACAAGTACACGCATGTTGTTATCACTGCACATGCCATCATTGCTGTTTGCTGCTGATCATATCTATTTGGAATGTAGATCGTAGTTTGAATATTGAAACTCCTGTTATCACACACACACACACACACACACACCCCACACACACATTTACAATGAATATACTGGATACATTAGCCTTGTCATCTCTGAGGAAGATGGGTGGTTACAAAATATGAAATATAAATAAAAAAAATATCCTTTTTGTTTTAATTTTCACAGTGCGTATAGATGTTATTTCAAAGAAAGAAGCCAGATGCAGTAAATTCTGTCAAGCACATAACATCATAATTAGCTTGTCTTCAGCTGCTAAAATTTTAGAATCCCCATGATGAGAAAGAAAGCAGGCTAGTTTACAGGAGGGACAGAGTCACATGAAGTACAACAGATTGCTATGGTTGGCGGCTTAATTAGCATAATAAATATTTTTTCCCATGGATTCTTCCCCCATTTCCCCTTTTTTTCCCTTTTTCATCTGATGGTCCCAGATTGCAATGAAGTTATAATTTGCCGCAAATCATCTGGCATTCTAGCTCAAAGTTTCACTGATTCAAAGAGTACCATTAGGATAAAAATTTGTGTCAAGGAGCCCCGAATGGCTTAACTTGGCATGGCAATCGAGTGCAGATGTTAATTAACTTTATCTCCTAGTTAACTTTTACTTATAAAAGCCATTTTATAATTAAAGAAACATTGGTAATGGTAAAGGGAGTTGAATTCGGTTAATTTGCTTATTTTCTGTCCAGCAAAAGGATAGATTTCAAAATCCAGAGACTGAGCAAAGGAAACTGTCCTTTAGGTCATAGTAGACCTGTTAAGTTTCATCTTATAGTGGCACAGAAATGCCATATTATGACCTTGGATCTTAAACAGGTTGATATTCTTATGTATTTTAGAGTAATCTAGCTATTATTATGACATTTTCATTTTTATAGGAAAGAGACTCCTTGTACAACTCTTATGGTGAACTTATGCATCAGAGGGATGACTTAAGACAATAGTAGTTTCTTGTTTTGATGTCCAAAGTGTTCTTCAGTTAGTGTCACTGGCCACCATGGCCAGAGATTGTAACAATTGTGTTATGGGCATCATGGCTGGAAATTGTGCAAATTGTGTTATTGGCCATTATGACTGGAGCTCATGAGAACTGTGCTCCACATAAGAGCACAGCCATTGATAGACACAATATTAATTCCTATCTTGCTAATGTTTTAAAATCATTTATATTTTGAAATTACTGAAACTAATTGAAGCAAGTTGAAAGAAAACCCAGCTTCTTTCAAAACAATGTACAATCACAGATGGGATAGGCTACTTGCCTATATATTTCATAAGATTACATTTATCCGTGTGATGATACAGTGATTATGAATGCAATGGCTGCATTGAAGTCTCACAGTAAAGCATGTTTACGAGAGATGCAATATATTTTCAGAGATGCAATATATTTTCAGTTTATCTACTCAGCGGTAATCTATACAAAATTTCGCAGGCAGGTGGGGCCTGTTTAGTTGCACTTGATAGAATACTTAAATATCATAATACTCTACTCCTGCATAAATTGTATAGGAATGACAGAGAAAAGTCTTGGGTGCTCATGTCAGATTGGGCTAATTATCTTATGCAAATAGGAATAATTTTCTTTAAGGATATTTTTAAAAAGCCAGCAAACCATTTCACATGTTATGCACAGACAAGCCCTTGAAAGGTTTCTGCCAGAGGTGTCAAACTCACTGAATGATAGCAGTAGGGACCGATGTCACGTTGTCATGTGATGTATTGGGAATTTTCCCCCCTTCCTGAACCCAGGGGTAGGTGTGGCCTGCACGTGACGCATCTGGCCCACGGGCCGTGAGTTTGATACCCTTGGTTTATGTCATAAGAAGCTGAAGCTGTCTTCCCACACATGGACCTCCAACTGCAGGAAGGCAACCTGCGGGCATGTGAGTTACATATGGTCTCCAAGGCCCTTTTCCATAACCTTTAAAACCTCCTGACCTTTGTGATGTGGTTTCGACTAAGATTGTGCAGCCTTTTGGATACATCTTCAAAATTCACTTAATGTGTGCAAGAATCTGCAACTGTGCTATCTGAAAAAAAGGGTGCTACCCTTCTGTTCCAAAGAACCTTTTGAAAATCCAGTCCAAACTTGGCAATCTGCTTTCTGCTGCTTTGAGGCAGGAGACATGTGAGACTAAAAAAACATTTCTTTAAAAGTTCTCCCCCAGACAAAGAAACAAACATCCTGATTCCACTTATTTGCATCCTCAGCCTGCTCATGACGAGCTTTGGGATCCTCCCAATCATTCAGTGTAGATATTAGTCAGAAAATCCCTTGTCCACCCCTAACTTATAATATTGTACATGCTTGCAGACTTATTCTATTCAGTCAGGCACACTTCTCTGCTTCACAAAGAAAGACCCTAAGTAACTAGGTTATAATAGATTCAAAAGTGCCTCAGAAGCAATCCATGCCATTCAGTATTCTCCACCTGAGTAGAAATCTGACATATAATGCCTATTCTCAGTGTGATTCCTGTCTTTAGCTCCGAGGAAAAGATTCATCTAATTATATATGTAACTGTGTTCTAATACTTTTCCAAGAAAAATGCCTGTCAGGAAAAATAGAGGCACACAAGTATGCATCCACATGCAGTGGTCCCTGCTTAATGACCATTTGTTCAGTGAGTTAATCCTTGACATCTTCTTGTCCCCACTGCTGATGAGAGGAAGAAAACACTGCACAGGCAGCAGCTGCCTCAGAAAGGACCAACCCTGGCATTTCTCAACAAGTAGAAAGAATAAAAGTTGATGGTCAGCTGGGGCGGTGGAGCGCAGGACAGTAGGGGCCTCAAAATAGAAGATGGTTGGATGACTCGGGCTGGAACTTCACCCCATACTGTTTGGCTGTGGCTTTGCACTGGAGTATGATGCTGGAGCCTCAGTCTCACACTGTGCTGCTGTGCTAGGGAGCTTGCAGCTTTGTGTCAGATTGTAGCAACCTCTTGTGCACCCTCCTGTCACCAACAGCACCCATCCCAGCTCAGGGCCTGTTTGTACCTTCCTGCTGGCTTCCTCGTTGACTTGGTTTGCTGCAAGGATGCCCTCATTCAATGACCCACAATTCTCACTGAATGATAGCAATAGGGACCGCCAGGCTTGGTCATGTGATCATGTGATGCCATGCCTTTATTATTGCATCGCTTAGCGATGGGTACTCCAATCCCAATTACCATCACAAGCCAGGGACTACCTGCGGATATCCACACATATTGAAGGGTGCCATGCTACAAACAAAATCCATGGCACTTGGAACAGGGAGAGAGGTGAAAATTCTTGTTCCTGGCGACGAGGATGGGATGGCTACCAGA
>NW_020769321.1:19969572-20035740 GCF_900518735.1 Pseudonaja textilis | reverse complement strand
CCATCTACCTCAAGGACTACGCGTGTTCGCATCTGGGGGGAAGGGGTATATTCAGTATGTATCCTTGCTCAGGTAATATACTGAGAGGATAGGATGTTTTACATACACAGCATGAGCCTCTTCCCTTTTAAATTTAATTATAGGTGCTTATTGTTAACAGAGAAGCTGGGGCTCTTAAAAGAATTACACTGTGCATGTTTTATCTCTGTTTTTCCATCATTAAGCTATTTTGCTTCAAGAACTATGTCATTCACTTAGAGGTAGTTTAAGTGCATTCAATATGTTTTGTTTCTCCATGTAGATAATGTAGATTGTTTAACTCATCAATTTCAAATTGCATTTTAGTCTGAGGGGCTTTATTATATACATGCAATTCCTAATAGAAATGGTAGACTGTAGGAACTACATCAAAAATAAGAGTGACTTTAATTCTTTTTAAACCTATCCAAAAACTTGCATGTTTACCTATATTGACATAGATGTCAATGGTTATATAACTGTCATGGAATGTAAATATTATGTATGGTACATGAACATATGTAATATATTTTTACTACATTTCTAATTTTAGGAATTGTCATGCATGTGGTACAGTCTTGTTTTCTGATAGATTTGCTATTACATAAAAGTTTCTTAGGACGTCTGTCGTGTCCAATTATAGTGCAACCAGGGCTACTTTGTATGTATATGCTCTATTCAGGTGACTCACCAGAAATCACTTTTGTAAATGGAAGTAATCTATACTTTAGAAGGGGACAGCAATGCTGAACTCTCTGTTATTTTCTACTTATTTTGTGTAATTTTCAGGATGGCTAGTTCAATTCCTTATAGGAATTGGGATCTTTAGTTTTGTTTGATTCATTATCATTAAAATCAAAACTCTCAATATATGGATGATGATTAGGAATGCAGTTTCAGCAAATGGAAACTCTTTGGATAAGCCAAATTTAAAATTCATGGTTACCTAATAATGGGAGCTCCTCTAAGTCCTTCTCTGCTGCTATATCATGTACTCCTGGGATGATTAACTGAAGAAAACAGAGAATGTTAACCCAAACATTATCTATTACTAGTAGGGTTGCCCAAGGCATAAAGGTGATTCCAGAAGTCCAGGTAAAAGTGAGAATGATGATTAGCAGGAACATCTTGTCATACTGGAAGGGATAAGGCAATAGTAAATCAGTCCTGTTCTTTACTAAGAAAACTATAGGCATTGATATCACTCAGCAAGTTAGACCAGACTTAGAAATCAATGTTGCATAAGTTAAGACTACTGTTATTGTAATATCTTGTAGCAACAGAATCTTGCAAGTCTGGATGTGCTTCTCCCTCCCTCCCTCCCTTTCTCTTTCTGTGAAGAGGTAAGGAGGGGCTTGTCTGAAATATTCTCAAGTTATTTTCTTGGCCTAGGTTCAAACCCTTTTTATTTGAACATTGCCTTGGTAGCGATTCTTCCACTTGTCGTTCAAGGCTATTCTTTATTCCCTCAATGTTAGACAAGATAAAGTGATTGACTAAAAAAAAACAGTCAGGTGATGAGGTTTCAAACTGGATGGCACTCAACATGCTATGTGCTACTGAAGAATTGCTGAGGGTCTTTCAGAGAACTATTTGTGTTCATGACACATAGCTAGATTAAAATCTTTCATATATCTACAGCAATTGTTGATGTTACCATGCAGGAAAAGAATACTGTATTTTGCAGATACCGTACTTTGCAATGTTGCAAAGACAGAAATGCAGTAAGAAGACAGAACATAAAAAGCATGTATATGGGAAAACGCAACACAGCAAAAGAGGAAATAAATCAATTATACATTTATATCTTAAGTATCATGGGATTGTGGTGGTGGCCTAGCTGGCAACAATGAAGCAGACAAAATGGCTTCAGTCAGGCTAGCTGGAGTCTTGCTTGCAATGGATTTATTACTTGGAACCCTGACATTAGTATCTCCTCAAGAGAGAGATATTTCACAATCTGGGAAAACTTGAGGTCTTTTGTTGTCCTGATTGCAGGCCATGGAACATATTCTAAAATGATAAGTTGGCCCCAGAGTTTTGCTTTTGCATTGTACTCAGTGATATCTGTTTTCATGATTATTTAATATTCTTGGCCACTTCCATAATTATTTTGAGAGCAGTAAGAGAATTTATCTTCTGTTAAATGCCCTTCTTCTCTGACTAACTTGGAACCCATTGTTGTATAAAATGTGCCTCTGAATGCTAATGGGAAATGTAGCAAAACCAATTTGTTTAGTCAGAAGTGCCGTAATTTATTTTGGGGCATACATAAATATAGATTTCACTGCTACCACTTCAGATTGGAAACTGGAGAGTTTTTGTCTCCTCTCCTGCAGCTCATTTCCTGTAATGGAGTATTTTTGGTTGGGGGCCAGGATTATATATTGTGGCTCATTACTCAGATAATTGTTAAAGGGCCACCAGTGTGCCTACTATCTTTTGTTCTTTAAAAGAAAACTATTTATACTGATTGCCTCCTTTTGCTTTCTTTATACTATGTCTGGCTGCCAACTACCTTTCTACCCCTCCTCATACATCTGCCCCCTTTTGGATTTCTGCCCCATTTTTTCTTATAAGGAAGTATGAGTGGCATGGTAGCCCAGTGGTAAAAACACTTGCCTCCCACTCAGAAGGTTAAGAGTTCAATCCTAGGTAGCAGCAGATGATTCTTTCCCAGGGAGCAAAGAAAAAATGTCTGCTGTGAACTCACATAGGCTTCAGGAAGGACATCCAATCAGTAAATGCTCAGGTCTATCCAGTTGCCTTGACTCTACCCAGAATAGGAGCTATGAGATTGTAAAAAGACAATTTCCTTATAAGAAACGTTAACATTTATTACCTATTAGATTTATACCCCTCAAGGTGGCAAGCATACATAATACTTCCTTCTCCTCTTCTTTTCCTCTATGAGGTGGGTTGGTGAGTGACCCAAAGTCACCCACTCGGCTTTCCTTTCCTAAGGAAGGATTCTTCACCAAACTGGCTCTATAGCAGACTGACATTTTATTGCAGAAATAATCAGAGATACTGTATTTTCTAAAGAAGAACTCTGAAAGAGGATGTCCATGCACGATAAACTGTCTCCCTCAACATTTTAGGTCTGATTCTTTTTCAGATTCTGCCAAAACTGAACAAGTATTCTTATGTGTTTTTTCCTTCTTTTTTGTACTTTTTAAAATGTCTGATTATGGTTTAATATCTAAATGGCAGTTTGTCACATACTCTTCATTGTATTCACATTAACTATGTCCTTTACCAGAAGATTAAAGTCATGCCAAAGACAGCCTTTAATATGTGCCGTCGCCTTTATTATTTGACAAGTAATATTTCCTCAACTGGCATTATCAATCATAGGAAATTGTATGCTAGAATGGATATGCTTTCAGCCTCATTGTTTAGGGCATTAGCGATGCTTTCATCTGTAGATCAGAAAGATCTTTATTCATTTCTTTTTTAGAATTTGCATTGTTTTTATCTTGTTAAAATTCTTCAATAAACATTTAAAAAAATATTTGGTATCTGTTGCTTTTGAGGATATTGGTATAAGTATTGTAAGCATCATGTCCAACATAATATTTTCTCTATTATAAATTGATTCATCCATTCATCCATTAGGTAGTCAAGGTTAATGTGGGTTTTCATTATACTGAATCATTAAGTTAGATGTGCCATATTAAAGAGTATGGAATAGAAACAAATGCAGGTTGTGCCCCAAAACATTTTTATGACTTTTAGCAATTTATAGGTGAGAAAGAATAGGTAAATACAAATGGCTAACTTATTGTGAGATACTAGAATTTTGTCAGTGGGGATGTAAAATAAAACCAAGAGAAGTACAGAACCGAAGGGCATACTTGCCAATTTTTTAAAAATATAAAATTATTAAAAAGTAGACAAAAATGTTTGGACATTGTAAGACTGAATTTGAAATAGTATTGTGTATAAATGATGAACACGTACATGTATAAACCTTTACTAACATTTGAAACAGAAAATAAATAGTGAAATATGATGAAGTGGATTAAAAATGTTGGTTAGAATTTAAAGATGGAATGGAACACTTGGAATAATGCACATTTGAATAATGTGACTGTTAAGTTTGGATAATGAGAGGCTGAACCAGAGCATGAGTGCAACAAATACTTTATTATAACAATAAAGGACTGACCGTGCTTGCCAAGCCTGGAACTGGCTCGCAGCGATCAGCAACTGGTTGGACCCCGCAGCCTGCTTTTATAGCTGGCTGCTGGGGAGAACCAACCAATGAGCGAGGGGGAAAAACGCCCCCGCAAAGTGAACGGACCTGAGTGAGAACTCCTATAGTTCCAAGGACATAACACCCCTTTCCCCCAGATGCGAACACGCATAGTCTTTGAGGTAGGCAGGAGGTTTATGCTGGCGCCCAGAACGGCGCAGCTCTGGTGGGTTGTCTGTCAGTTCAGAGTCTGTAGGGGAAGGCAGGATCGGAAGGGAGTCACTAACGCACCCCTCGGTTCGGGTTGGTTCGGGATTCGTAGGGCAGGTCGCTGGGGACGTGCTCCCGTTGACTGGTTCGGACTGGTCCGCCATCTGGACGTCGCTGTCCGTGTTCGGATTCCCTGGATCGGCCGCTGGTGTAAGCAGGTCCCCGGAACTGGTGCTGATGTGGGGTTGATGCTGTAGCCTCGCCCCGGTTTGTACTTCAGAGTCACTGCTGACGAGGGTGCTGTGACGCCTTCGCAGCTGGTCCAGGTGCCTTCTCCATACTCGGCTGTCCTCCAGTCTGACCCGATATGACCTGGGTCCGGTGATGGCCACGATCTCACCCGGGATCCACAGGGGGTCTCCAGAGAAGTTCCTCGCGAATACGGGTTCCTGTAAGATAAAATGCCTAACCCCCGATGTGGAAGCGAGGGGAGAGTCAGGGCAGTAATGTGGGTGAAGTCTGTCCAATACAGTCCTCAGGCATCTGCCCATTAGGAGCTCAGCTGGGGACTTGTTAGTGACTGAGCACGGAGTTGAGTGCTGGCTCATCAGGAAACGCGAGAGTTTGTGGTGCCAGTCATCCTTGCTGAACCTAGCTAGGGCTTCTTTAGTGGTCCTAACGGCTCTTTCAGCCAATCCGTTACTGGCAGGATGAAATGGGGCTGTGAAGATGTGGCGGATGCCCAGGTTGGCAGCGAAACGGCTGAACTCGGCTGATGCGAACTGTGGGCCATTGTCGGAAACAATGGAGTCAGGCAGCCCGTGTGTTACAAACAGGCGAGTTAATACCTTGGTAATCGCTATCGTGGTGGTCGTGGATAGTTGTGCCACGTCAATCCATTTAGAGTAGGAGTCCACGACCACTAGGAACATTTTCCCGTGCAATGGGCCGGCTAGGTCGATGTGAATTCTGGACCACGGAGCGCTGGCGCTTTCCCACTTAGTAGGGGTGGCAATAGGAGGAGCTGGACGGGATTCCTGGCAGGGATTGCAGGAGCTTACCCATCTGATGATGTCCTCATCGAGGCCCGGCCACCATACGTAGCTGCGTGCTAGTGCCTTCATTCTGACGATGCCAGGGTGCCCCTCGTGCAACACCTCCAGAACTCGGGTACGCAGTGAGGTCGGGATGACCACTCAAGTGCCCCACAGCAGACAGCCCTGCAAACTGGATAATTCCTGCAGGCGGGTCTTGAAAGGTGTAAATTTGTTTTCAACATCACCGCCCGGCCACCCCCTCCTCACCCAGTCCAGTACCTGGGCAATCGTTGTGTCAGTCTTGGATTTGGCTGCAATGTCAAGGGCAGTGATGGGGAGGTCCAATTGGGTGACCTCAAAGATAGTGTAGACCGGAGCAGGGTCTTCAGCTGGAGCCAGCAAGGGGCAGCGGCTGAGAGCGTCTGCGTGGGACAATGTTTTGCCTGGGCGGTGTATGAGTCTATACGAGTATGCCGCTAGGAAAAGGGTCCATCTCATCATTCTAGGAGAGAGGACTTGAGGGGTCTGTTTGTCCCCAGCTAGTAGACCCAGGAGAGGCTTATGATCCGTGACCAGCTCAAAAAAGTGGCCAAAGAGAAATTCGTGAAATTTCTTCACTGCTGCAACAGCTGCTAGAGCTTCCTTATCTATCTGGCTATAATTGCGCTCTGTTGCAGAGAGCGTCCTGGAGAAAAAGGCAATGGGAGCCTCGGAGCCATTGGGGAGCCTGTGGCTTAATACTGCCCCAATTCCAAAAGGGGATGCGTCTGCTGCTAGCACTAATGGAAGGTTGGGGTCGAACTGAATAAGGACCGCCTCTGACGTGAGTAGTGATTTGACGGCGCCAAAAGCGGAGTCTTCCTTGTGACCCCAGTGCCAAGGCGACTTTTTATCCAACAGTCTGTGCAGGGGTTCTGCCACTGATGCTTTATGGGGCAGGAAGGACGCGTAAAAGTTCAATAGCCCCAAGAAGGCCTGCAGTTCAGTTTTGGAGGTTGGAGTGGGTGCCTCGTGAATTGCCTTAACCTTGGACTCCAGGGGGTGAATGCCTGAGGCGTCAATTTTATAACCCAGAAAGTCCACCTGTCTAGTGGCAATGGCACATTTTTCTTTTTTTAATTTGAGGCCATGCTGTCTGAACCTCTCTAACACTGCTCGAACTCTCTGGAAGAGTTGGGGTCTGTCCCTGGCCAAGACTAAGATGTCGTCGAAGTAGGGTACTACACCAGGGAGGCCCTGCAAAATCCGCTCCATGAGGGATTGAAAAATGCCTGGGGCAACACTTACGCCAAATTGGAGATGCTTGCATCGAAAAGCACCCCTGTGGGTGACAATGGTCTGGAGTTCCGCTGTTTGGCTGTCAACAGGGAACTGTTGATAAGCTTGAGACATGTCCAATTTGGCAAAAATGCTGCCAGGTTCAAAAGTATGTAATAAATGCTGAATGACGGGCACTGGGTAGGCGCTAACTTGTAAAAACTTATTAATTGTGGTCTTGTAGTCCGAGCAAATTCTCAGGCTACCGTCTTTTTTGAGGGGTGTGACAATGGGCGTCTCCCATTTGGCGAAATCTGTTGGCTCAATGACCCCTTGTTTTAATAATTTATCCAATTCTGCATCTAGTTTTGGCCGAATAACGAATGGGACTCTACGCGGTTTTAACCTGATTGGGACTGCCTGGGGGTCGACTGAGAATGAGATAGGGGTACCGTTATAACACCCCAGCTCATCGCTGAATACATCTGAGTAATCAGCGAATAAAGAGTCAGTGTCAGAGGTTGAGACAGCATGGACTCCTGTTAGCCCTAGGCCGAGATGGGGAAACCAATCGAGCCCCAAGAGTGTGGGGAGATTGCCGTTAACTACCACTAGAGGTAGGTGACCTTTGAAAGCTTTAAAATTAACAAGGAACTTGCCTCTGCCGATTACAGGAATGACCTTCCCCTGGTAGTCCTTCAGGCTGAACTGGCACTTCTGGAGCCGGCTTGTTGATAGGCTGGGCTGTAGCCTCTTGAGGGTGCTCCACGAGATAATTGAGAGCGCTGACCCTGTGTCAACCTCCATGCGACACGGTTTACCTTCTAACAAAACGGAGAGAGAGATTTTACTAATGGTATGGCAAGTGTGCTTGGCATGGTGGTGAGTGCAACAGTTCAATACTTGCCTCTGAGGTCCAGAATGTGAGAAGGGAGGGTGCCTTTGTGCCGAGTTTTGAGAGGCTTGACAGACTCTCGCGATGTGCCCCCTTTTGTGGCAGATGTTGCAGGTGGCTCCTTTGAATTTGCAGGCGGCCCTCGGATGAGATCCACCACAGGATAGGCACAGGGTGATGTGCTTGGGTGGACTGATGTTTCCTTGCTTGGCTCCTACCTGCGGATGCCTGGCGTTGGTGAGGCGGTGGATGTCGGTTTCATCACTAGGGGCTTCCTCTACTACCACCTCCTCGGAGTGGACTGGAACTGTCGTTAGCTTGGAAGTTGGACCATGGATTTCGGTGGCTGAGTGTGCTGCCACTTCTGCTGCCAGGGCCTCCTCGACGGCTTGTGCGAGGTTGAGGTC
Source organism: Pseudonaja textilis (assembly GCF_900518735.1). Next base: position 20,027,718 of record NW_020769321.1, on the reverse strand, counting down.
CTTCTTAGCGAGTAGGCGCCTTTGGAGGTGGAGATCCTTGACCCCGCAGACTAGTTGATCGAGGAGCATGTCCTCCAGGTAGGTTCCAAACCCACAATGGAGTGCTGCGGTCCTGAGGGCGGCCATGTACTGGTTGATGGTCTCTTTGTCTGATTGCTTCCTCATACGGAAGGTGAATCGCCTGGCAATCTGTGAAGGTCTGGGAGAATAGTGGTTAGTAAGGATTTCTAACAGTTCAGACCATGGGACGTTTTTTAACTCACGTGGAGCCACGAGTGCTGTGGCAGTGTCAAAGACAATGGCTCCACAGTAGATCAGGAAATATGATTTTTTCCGGTGCTCCCCCGCATCAGCCAGCCCAATTGCGTCAATGTAATGGTTAAAACGGTTCTTGTATGACTCCCACTTCTCCTCATCCGGTTTGAACGCTGGGAAGACTGGATTGGAATTCATAGTGAGGAAATCGGTTGTACAATCTGTGGAAAAAAATCTCTCTGGGGCAGCAGCAGAAGGTTTCTAGTGCCTGTGGCAGGCAAGTGATTTCAGCTCTGGAGAGGCTTTGTCACAGTCCTCTCTCTCTCTCTGGGCTAAACACGAGGTTAGGCTGTCAGCCGTTGGCAGCGTTTTGAAATTCGCGCCTACGTGGGCGTCAGTGACTTGACTTACAGCACTGCGCTGTACTTTTTAGGTTTGAAATTCAAATGACAGCCGTTTGAATTTCGCGCCTAAAGAGACGAGCGGCTGCGGCTCGCAGCGCTTCACTTTTCCTGTAGCTAGGCTAACAAGCGGCTACAGACGCTTCTCACTTTCGTTGCTGGCTGACCGCTTTCTCTGGCTGCGAATCAGCTTTCGCTTCTCGTTGCTTGCTGACCGCTTTCTCTGGCGGCGGATCAGCGTTCGCTCTCGTTGCTTGCTGACTGCTCTCTCTGGCTGCGGATCAGCGTTGCTCTTATCGCTGGCCGATCGCTCTCTCTGGCTGCGGATCGGTGGCTAGTGACTCAGCGGTTGCATTGTGCTTCTGGTAGCCATCCCATCCTCGTCGCCAGTGTTAAGTTTGGGTAACGAGAGGCTGAACCAGAGCATGAGTGCAACAAATACTTTATTATAACAATAAAGGACTGACCGTGCTTGCCAAGCCTGGAACTGGCTCGCAGCGATCAGCAACTGGTTGGACCCCGCAGCCTGCTTTTATAGCTGGCTGCTGGGGAGAACCAACCAATGAGCGAGGGGAAAAACGCCCCCGCAAAGTGAACGGACCTGAGTGAGAACTCCTATAGTTCCAAGGACATAACAGTGACCATTTCATGGGATTCATTAACCGCTCTTATCAAGGCCCACCTGTACTATGAAGAATTGTTATGAAGGTAAATGATGTAGTATCATGGATACATTTTTTGCACACTTTGGCAAAATTCAAATGTAATACACCAGTCGTTTTCTACTCTCAGAGAAGATGTGGTGTGTGTAATTCTCTTACTAACTATTATTGTTTTCATGGGTAGGGTAAGCGAGATAGGGTAGGCTGAATATGCTAGATTTTTTTCAATAGATAGTTCTTGATAGAGAACTGATAGAGATATAGCAGAAAGAGGCCATTAGCCCAACATCAGCATGCAGTATTTAAAGATTGCATCTCGGCCTGTCAATGGGTTTTCAGAGTTGACATTTTGTTTGTGTGTTTTTATCCTGCTCAATAAGGAGCCCTATCCAGACGAATTTATGTATTCCCTTGTTGACAATTCTGGCAGCAACTGTATCATTGTTGGAAAGAGATATAATTGTTAACATGTTTCCCCCACCTCCCACCCCTTGGCTTGCTACATGAGTGAGTTGTGAAAATGGCACTGAACTGAAGGATTGCATTAAAAGCATCCTAGATTAGTTGAGGGGGGCGAAAAACGTTCATGAAAAGTAGCCATTTTTCAGAGCTGGATCTTTTCTTGCAAATTTTTGAAATCAGTAAAGTATAGGAAGGCTGTGTGGGAGGTGAGCACTGGAACTTAACCAGCAGCACACAAGGGCATGCGTGACTGGAGAGAAGTGAAGTGTCAAATGTGTGAATTTCCAGCTGAAGAGCTCTTTCACTTTTAAGGATTCTTGTATCCCATCCCTCCAAGTTAGGAGAAAATTAAATTCAATACATGTGCATGCAGTAATCTTATGTTGATTGATGCATTTATATGAGCTCTGGTAGGAAGGATATTCGCTAAACCTGAAAATGCTTGTGTGAACAATGATCTATGCTAGGAAGGCTGAGAACTGTTTTGCAAAACAAACAAACAAACAAACAAACAAACAAACAAATATATCTCCACTCCTATTGGCCCTATTGTAAAAGAACCCCCAAAATTACCCCCAAAATTTCAAATACACCCAGCTTAAGATGTGTGGTTTTCTCTGGTGTTATTTTATGTTCATAATTGCCTGGTAGAAAGCAGGGACATTTTCTGTTTAAAGCAATTTAAGAAAAGTAACAAAGAGTTTCCTTTTGGATAAAGACAGAAGTGGAGCAGGTTATTTTGTGGCCTAAAGTTGGAAAGCAAGTGTTATTCCTTTTTGTTCTTGGTTGTGAACATGTCAGCGTGAACAATACTTGAGATCTGTAAAGTTGATCTAGCATATGAGACAAACTGGTGAAGAAACAATAAGATCTATAATAACATTTCATAACATCCCAAATACCTAAGTTAGCCATCTCATTCTGCTCTGCCTATTGGTCGGACTGAAAGTGCAAAGAGGTGTCTAAAAAGGTAAAAATGGTTGCCAAAACTGTACAATTGCCATCCTGACTTCTTTTACATATGCACACATATAAATTGCATACTTGCTATCTTGATTTATCGAACATCCCCCGTGTAAATCCTCTTCTCTGGGCATATAGATATCCTCGACTTACAATTGCAACGGAGCCTGCCCATTATCAGAGTACAACATGTGTACAATGAGATTGGCTAAACTTCTCTTTGTGCACCCCCCAACATATTATAGTTGTATGTTGGGATAGTCATTAAGTGGGTCACCAGATGACCTGCTTTTATGACCTTTTTTTGCAGCAGTCAAAAAATGACTGCTGCAGACATAAAGTGAACCCATTGTTTGTTATGTTCTGTTTTTGAGGAAAACCAGAAGTAAATAGTGGTTTTGGATTGCAAAATGCAGTCATGTGACCGTGGGACACTGCAAATGAATTCCTATTACCAAGGGCATGGTATACAACCATGTGATTGGGGAGTAAGCTAGCCATCAAAACTTTGGAATTGAGTTATAAGTGGCTTGGGGGAAGAGGTCTGTTGCAACTTTAAATGGTCACTAAGCAAATGGTCATGGATTGAGAACTACCTGTAGATAGTTTTCTATCATTGTCCTGAACTAAACAACAATGCTTTAGATGAAGAAAGCTTTAATTTTGCCTTTCTCAAACAGTGCTTCCATTTATTAACTTACTTTTACCTTGAGCTTCTCTCAAATTCAGGAAGTTTCCAAAACAGTTTATTACAGGGTATTGGCATACGCTGTTCAATGGGGAAAAAGGAAAAAGAATATACACTGTTCAAAAAAATAAAGGGAACACTTAAACAACACAATGTAACTCCAAGTCAATCACACTTCTGTGAAATCAAACTGTCCACTTAGGTAGCAACACTGATTGACAATCAATTTCACATGCTGTTGTGCAAATGGAATAGACAACAGGTGGAAAGCATAGGCAGTTAGCAAGACATCCCCAATAAAGGAGTGGTTCTGCAGGTGGTGACCACAGACCACTTCTCAGTTCCTATGCTTTCTGGCTGATGGTTTGGTCACTTTTGAATGCTGGCAGTGCTTTCACTCTAGTGGTAGCATGAGATGGAGTCTACAACCCACACAAGTAGCTCAGGTAGTGCAGCTCATCCAGGATGGCACATCAATGCAAGCTATGGCAAGAAGGTTTGCTGTGTCTGTCAGCGTAGTGTCCAGAGCATGGAGGTGCTACCAGGAGACAGGCCAGTACATCAGGAGACGTGGAGGAGGCCGTAGGAGGGCAACAACCCAGCATCAGGACCGCTACCTCCCCCTTTGTGCAAGGGGGGACAGGAGGAGCACTGCCAGAGCTCTGCAAATTGACCTCCAGCAGGCCACAAATGTGCATGTGGTTCCTCAAACGGTCAGGAACAGACTCCATGAAGGTGGTATGAGGGCCCGACATCCACAGGTGGGGGTTGTGCTTACAGCCCAACACCGTGGAGGACGTTTGGCATTTGCCAGAGAACACCAAGATTGGCAAATTCGCCACTGGTGCCCTGTGCTCTTCACAGATGAAAGCAGCTTCACACTGAGCACATGTGACAGACGTGACAGGGTCTGGAGACGCTGTGGAGAATGTTCTGCTGCCTGCAAATCCTCCAGCATGACCAGTTTGGCAGTGGGTCAGTAATGGTGTGGGGTGACACTTCTTTAGGGGGATGCACAGCCCTCCATGTACTCGCCAAAGGTAGCCTGACTGCCATTAGGTACCGAGATGAGATCCTCAGGCCCCTTATGAGACCATATGCTGGTTGGCCCTGGGTTCCTCCTAATGCATGACAATGTTAGACCTCATGTGGCTGGAGTGTGTCAGCAGTTCCTGCAAGGTGAAGGCATTGATGCTATGAACTGGCCCACCCATTCCCCAGACCTGAACCAATTGAGCACATCTGGGACATCATGTCTCGCTCCATCCACCAACACCACATTGCACCATAGATTGTCCAGGAGTTGGGGGATGCTTTAGTCCAGGTGTGGGAGGAGATCCCCCAGGAGACCATCTGCCACCTCATCAGGAGCATGCCCGGGCATTGTAGGGAGGTCATACAGGCACATGGAGGCCACACACCCTATTGAGCCTCATTTTGACTTGTTTTAAGGACATTACATCAAAGTTGGATCAGCCTGTAGTGTTTTTTTCCACTTTAATTTTGAATGTAACTCCAAATCCAGACCTCCATGGGTTGCTAAATTTGATTTCCATTGATAATTTTTGTATGATTTTGTTGTCAGCACATTCAACTATGTAATAAACAAAGTATTTAATAAGAATATTTCATTCATTCAGATCTAGGATGTCTTATTTTTGTGTTCCCTTTATTTTTTTGAGCAGTATATGTGTGTGTGTATGTGTGTGTGTGTGCCTTTTCTTAAGTTTTCGCAGGTACTTACATGTATGGCATTCAGCTTTGTTCGGGTATTTTCCCACCTCATTGTAGTTGTGCTTTTAAAGTTGTAGCAATGTTTTGGCAGAATCTCATCTGCCATCATCAGGCTTCTGTATTGTGTTCATCTGTGAGTCAGACTTTTACAGCTGTTTCAGTTTTAAATTTGGGGCTAGCCTACTGCTGTGCCAGAATGGTTTTTTCTTCATCCTGATTGGTTTGGAGTCTTGGTTTGTGTTTATTGGTCTTGGAGTTTGCTGTGTTCTGCTTGATTGGTGTTTCTAATATCTTCTGTCTTTTGTGGCTTTTTTTGTCTTGATTGGCTGGCAACATTGTGTTGGAGGCTTTTAGTGCAGCTTGGCTCCGAGTAAATGGACGGCTATCATTTATTAGGAAGCTAGGTTTCATCTGGGTGCCTGGTTGGGGTGTGTTTGAGCTGGAGGTGTCAGGGGGGATCTGTTTGTGCCCAGGTGTTTGCCTGGCTTGTGGTGTGGAGATTTGTTTGTTTGTGAGTGCAGGCTTCCAAATAATTGACAGTCTGGTGGAATCATCTCTTCTATTCATGAATACATACATACATATCTAGATCTAGATCTATAATTAGCTGCAAAGTATTGCTGTGCACCTCAACAATATCATTCAATATTACGGTTTGTCACATAGTTAGCCAGATGTTCAGATTGGATTTGGCATTTTTACCCTCCTATTGAGTCCTTCCAACAGACTTAGGATAGGCAGGTGTGAATGTTTGATAGTGTTTAGAAGTTTTGTTGCAGGATTTAAGCTGTTCCTAATATAGCTGCCTTTTGCAATTGGTGGATGATGAATTTGTCAATGCCATTCAAGTGGTGCTTCAGTTGCTTTGGGATTGCACTCAAGACATCTATTAATATTATGTAATTTATAAACTTTGCTTTCTTTCCCCACCATTGTTGTGTTTCTATTTGCAGGTCTTTGTATTTTATTACCTTCTCTAGTTATTATATACTTTATTCATTAAATATGAAACTCAGTCAACTGAACATTCAAAAATGCATCACACATACCATTAACTGGTGCTAATGGTTGATATGGGTTGCTACCAGTGTCCTAGGTCTCAACCAAGTACCTTCTTAAGATGTACGGTGTTTCGAGTAGCACAGGTTTTTTGCAGTTCTGTTGGTGTTATTTCAGGAATCTGCAATTTCTTGATGTAGTTTATAAAATTCTTGAACATAGTGGCAAGTGCCCTGATGACAATGGCTATCACTGTTACATGTTTCATCCATAATCACATAGTTTTGATGGCCAGGTCGCAATATTTTGTGATTTTTTTCCAGTTCTTTTTCTTCAACTCTGGCATCCTCTGGTACAGTGATGTCAATAAATTGTATGCTTCAATTTTTGATGACCATGATATCTGGTGTGTTGTGTTCCAAATGATGATCCATCTGTATTCGAAAGTCCCACAAGATCTTCACCTTCTCATTTTCGATAACTTTTTCCACTTTATGTTCCCATGACTTTTCGGATACAGGATGTTGTTGTTGTTATTATTATTATTAGATTTTTATCCCACTTTTTTCTTTAATATTTGGTAAGGAAGTGAACATGCCTAATACCATGCCTATTTTCCCCACAACAACAACCTAGTGATGTGGGTTAGGCTGAGAGAAAGTGACTTACCCAGGCTGAAAACTTAGTCTCCTGGTTTCTAGGCCAGCATTTTAAAGACTATACCAAACTGTTTCTCATACATGTTTAACCAAGCATTTATGTAACTTCATTCATTTATGTAAGTATTCGTATAAACTAAGTCAATTAATTGCATTTACATACATAAGAAAAATATTAAGTACTTCAGAAGAAAAATAATTTTATTTGTCATAGAAATCTTAAATGAAACAACAACCTCAGTCTGAAAAAAACAACAAAAAGAGCCTTTAAAAATTCTGTTTGATTTGATGACAAAATCTCTTGGGTTTCATGTGGCAAAAAAAAAAAAAAAAGATATGTATAACTATATTTATTAAAAAGTTTACCCTAGGCAGATTGTACAACACATATTACATGATTTAATTATTTAACACTTTAAACTTCACATAATACAATAAATGGCTGACTTCCAAGGTATAGTTCTCTCTGTAATACTCCTGTCAATTTCAATAGGATATATGATATAATGCTTTTTCCAAAAATGGAAATAATAATTAATCAGGTTTAGGGGACAATATAGTTTCCTTTGGGAATTTTCCCCTGGGAAATAGAATTTAATAGATCACCCATTCTCCAAAGGCAGAGAAATAATCCATTCTTTGATACTTCTCTCTAAGGGTGCAGTAAAATCTTTTGATAACAATATTGTTTGTTATCAATGTGATGATTGAGGAAATGAAAGAGACCTATTAATTATTTAATGTGTTTAGAGATTGATTGACTAAGATCCATCTATTTGTTCCAATGTTCAGATTGTCAAATAATAGAAACTATAGGCAACTCGTAACAAATAACTATAAAACTTAATGTTATTTAATAAACTCAATTAGCATAAGGTTAAAAAAATGAGGATTTTTGTATGTTAGATTTTGGATAGATCTTGAATACAGGAATAAGGATAATTTCTGTGGAGAGATGATATAATAACTCTTTTTGTGATACGATCCTGAACTTCAGATTAGTTAGGACTATTCCTTACTCATCTCCTGTTGTACTATTTTCAACACAAACTAAGGGAGAAAAAGTTATTGGCAAAAATAACATATTTTGATAACGCATTAATGAGGTTATTTCTTTTAACAACTATCATACTGTAAAAACGGTTTCTGAAATATCTGTTAATCCCTAACAGTTAGGGTTTGAACTTGCCAAAATTCAGATGTTTAGATAAAGTCTATATCATGGATGACATGGGAATCCACAATTCATGACAAAAATGCCATAATAGACTAATGAATCTGAATGTAACAACTCATAATTGCTAGTAAGTGAAAAGGGTGAGGCAGATGAGCTACTGGCCATATTCAATATAGCCCAGAGGTGGTATTCAACAGGTTCTGACCAGTTCTGGAGAACCGGTAGTGGAAATTTAGAGTAGTTTGGAGAACTGGCAGATACCACCTCTGACTGGCCCCGCCCCCATCTATTCTCTGCTTCCCAAGTCCCAGTTGATTGGCTGGGTCTTCTTTTGTTGCCCTGCACAGGAGAACGGAGCTGGAAAGCAAGTTAGTGGAGTGGGGAGGGAATGGGATTTTGCAGTATCCTTCCCTGGCACGCCCACCAAGTCACACCCACAGAACTGGTAGTAAGTGCAAACACTCAAAATATGGTCATGTGATCCTGGGGAATAACACAATGTTTTATGATGGCTGGAAGTGCTTTATAGGCTTTAAAACACCCTTTCTGAGGCCATCATAACTTCAAATGGTCATTAAATGACCAATCATTTGTCCAGGGCTACCTATACCAGGTGAATTAGGAGAGATACACAGAAATAATTTTGTCCAAAAACAATATTAAAGAATGCTAAGTTGCTGCTTAGACTGCATATGCCTGACAAAAGAGAAAAGAGATTAAAATTTAAAATTATAACATAAAATACAAAAAATGATATATATAGCAATAAAATTATCTATATGGGACTTGAGAATTATAAACGTCTCTTACAGACCTCTTTCAAACCTGCGAAGAATATATGACAACAGCTGACATGGCAAGTATACACCAAAGCATCCAAACCCCCAAGAAATTAAAAAGTTACACATGGTTAATGCTAAGCCTGAGTCAACGTGACACTGCAAGTTTGACACCCCTGCTATAAGGAAATGTGCCAGCTTCAGCCTGTCTTTAACATAGCCTACCATATTCTAGTCTCCTTTCTCTCCATTTCAGCTTCCATGAAGGCCAGGGGACACAGTGCTTAGTGGCTACAAGTATATGTTGACATCCTTTGGACTGATGAAATCTTAAAATAACTGCTGTAGTCCTGTGTGCATTTTATGAAGCGTCATTAGCACAGGCCCTTTTTTTTCCTTTCGCCTGGAGGGTTACTCCCAGGTATATATAACATTGCATTTGTTGAATGGCATGGTTGTTAATAGACCATGAGTGCTTTGTGGGGTTGATTTGCAAATGCCATTGTTTTAGTTTTAGTGTAGTTGATTTCCAGCTGGTTCTCTTTACAATGCTGTTCAAAGGTATCCTAAGGCCTCTTGAGTCCGATGGCTAGCCTCAAGAGGATTACTGTATCATTACTAGTTGGGAAAACATTACACACTGGTGCATTAATTTGATGGGGATTTGTTGAAGTAAAGCTAATAAATTTGGAGTGATCATTATCAACTTGGGGAAAACTTTAACATGATCAAGAAAGTGTAGATTTCCAAATACAATTACATAGTCTATAAGGCTGCTCTTGGAACCATTCCAGAAGGTAAGGTCTGCAGAAGAATTCTTGAAGAGGTGATAACAAGCAATACACTTTTGTCTAATCTCTTAGGAATAATACTGTCAGCAGCAAACATGCTGATGGGTTTAAACCAGTATAAGAGGGGAGATTTTTTTTTTCCCTTGCTAAACATTACTCCCTTTATTTCTGCAGCACTTAACTATTTATGAGCAGCAAACATTTAAATCTGAAGTAAGTAATAATTGGCAAAGGCTAGCCTGAATTACAGTCATATATTTATACGACATATAAAATAAAGTACAATAGGATAAATGCTACAATAGTCTAAGGATAGCTGTGATTATATATTCTGTATGTAAGTACAACAAAATTAAATTTAATGGTGTTATTCAATGCTCATTTTATTTTACAAATCTGCAACTTGAATTACCCAGAGGACCTTAAAGCAGTCCATAATACATCAGCACCAAAATTAATGAATTGTAAATTTGAAACTCTCAAATAACTTGCATTCAAGAAACTGTAACTTTTTATATGCTTCCATATTTGGGAAACTCAAGGGTAGAGTCTGTGGATGGCTTCTTGCTTCTAACGAATTGTAACTAAAAAGTTAATGCAGTATTATTTGAATACTGATGATTTATTTCAAATTATCAGATATAAATTACCTCTATTGACTAAGTTCTTGTTGATTTCCCCACACACACTTATGAGGGTTGAGGGTTCCTTAGGAAACATGGCAAGCTATGGCTATCAGTTTGTCACATTGATATAGTTCTTTCATTTCACTTAAAATTACTCTTTAATTACCTGGTAGATGTATGTCACATTTGATCCATCTCTCCACTTTTGGTCTAATCCATAAATGCGAATTTACATGTATGGCTGTGAACATTTATTCAGAAATGAGTTTATTAGTGTCTGCAGAATTTACTGTGTCAACTGCTAGAATCAAATGGTTGTTTTGAGCTGTAATCTAAATCATTGCATTTGAAGATTTATTTTTTTCCTGAAGTGTTTCATTAGATGTTAGCCTCTTAGGTCCACTATTCTCACGGAGCCTTATTGATTAAAGTGTTTACAGTGGCAACCTTCAAGAGCTACTCTTCTCCACAACTGTGGAATGGACAGTGGAAAAACAGCAGGAAAACAGCCATCCTTTTTCCATTCCACAGTAGTCTCGTGCTCAGCAAGCCACTGAGAAGCACATTATTGAAAGCTGGAAACTTTAGATTGGGGGCAGTGGCACCTGCAGTGGGCCATCTGTGTTATAAATTAGCTGATGCTTTTCAAACGTTTGAAAAGCATTAGATGAAAATGGTAGTAGCTGGCCTTTCATAGATTTCCTCATTCGTGCAAGACCACATTCCAAAGATTATCCTTTCCAGGTACTGATGGGCACGTATTAAGAAGATCTCACACTTGGAAAATGCATGAATATGAGCTTTAATTCACAAAAACCTAATATTTAAACATTCTGGACCGTGAGTCTTGTTCTTTGCTGATAAATCTTTTATCTATCTAATCAGAATGAATGCCCACTGAGCTTAATGTGAATATGCACTCACAAAGTCATGTGTAAGTCTGCAGCCTTGTTTTCAAATCTTTGGCTAATCTTATAGAAAAGTAGGAACAGTGATACCTAGTTTGTCCTCTGTTCTTAACTAAAAAAGTCACTCTGTGACTTGGCCAATCTTTCTCTCTCAGCTTGATCTACCTCATAGGGGTGTTGTGGGAAAAATATGTCTGCTGCCTAGAGCTCCTGAGTAAAACATGAAGTATAAACTCATGAACAAACATGAGTATTGTCTTGTTCTATTCCCTAGATCAGGGGTGTCAAATTCATGTTGTCACTGCAGCATCACATGATGTATCGGGACTTTTTTCTCCTTCGCTAAACCAGGTGTGGGCGTGGCCAGTGTTTGATGCATCTGGCCCGCAGACCAGGAGTTTGACAGCTCTGCCCTAGATTATCCAGATGAAATATACAAAGTAACAAATATGAATCGAAACCGGTGCATAGATCCATGCATTATGACATCATCAGTTTTTCAGAACTAAAATGGTTTTAAATTTGCTTGCTACTTGTTTTGCTTTTATATTGTTCTTGTTTCAGACTTGTTTTAATTTTTGCATTGATTGTTTGAAGCATTGATGCTTTTATTGTGATGCTTTTACCTTTTTTTAAAAAAAATCTCTTTTATTTCAATCCACTTTGGGATCTGTTCTGATTTAGATTTCACAAAATCACAAAGCAGACTCTCTGTCCCGATAAAACCCCTTTTTATTAGGCTAATGTGAATTCCTATCATTCACATCCAGCAAAGTCCTGGCAAACAGTCTTTCAAGGGTGAATTACAACCACAGACCTTATCAGGCTTGGAGAGCTACCAGGCTGATAGCTTCCAAGTGCAACGCTGTACAAGAAAATACTTGGCAAGGAGTCTCTGTGAGTCACAAACAAATCTTCACATTAATTAAATGAACTAATTGCAAACACCACTCCCCTTTTACTCTTCTTTATTCTCTATGGGAGGGGCCATTCACCATCCACTTATGCCTTTGCCCATGAGTTGACCCTTGTTCCATAACTGTTCCCTCCTCCTAGCAGCTCAGGAACAGGCTCCAGCTATTCTTCTGTCCCACTGGTCTTCGATTCTGAAGGCGGCTGATAACTGTTGGATGGCCCTGCCTCCAGTGCCGGGCACGCATCAGAGCCTTCCCCAGACTCCGGGACTGGCTCATGTTCCTCCCCAACCTCCTCACTGGCCGAGTCTGCCACCAGCTCCTCTGGCCACTGTCAGGCCACCACAGGATCCTCTTGGAGAAGAAGCAATATAAAAATAAAACAAATACAGGTAGTCTTCGACTTACAATCACAATTGAGCCCAACATTTCTGTTCCTAAGCGAGGCATTTGTTAAGTGAGCTTTGCCCCATTTTATGACTTTACTTGCCACAGTTGTTAAGTGAGCCACTGCAGTTGTTAAGTTAGCAACAAGCAAAATCAATGGGGAAGCCAGATTCACTCAACAGTGTTGAGTGAATCTGGCTTCCCCATTGGTTTTGCTTGTCTAAAAGTGTGTTGTTCACATGACTCCAGGACATTGCCATCATCATAAATATGAGCCAGTTGCCAAGTGTCTGAATTTTGATCACATGACCTTGGGGATACTGCAATGGGCATAACTGTGAAAAATAGCCATAAGTCACTTTTGTCAATGCTGTTGTAACTTTGAACGGTCACTAAACGAACTGTTGTAAGTCAAGGACTACCTGTAAGAAAGCTCCAAGGATACCAGAAGATGCTGTTCATGCGATTAAGGCTGATGAACATTGGAGGCATGTGGTAAATCCATGTGAGTGTATCTTAATGGAATTCAAATGGAACAGTGGGTCATAAGACCTCAACATTATTTTTCTACATTCCCTAATTTTTTATTATTACTCTTATTACAGCAGTGTCTTGTAAAACAAGCAGCTGCTTTATTACCTTTCAGGTCAAAAGGCCAGACAAGGCTCATAACATCCTTTTAAGATAGGGGCTTTTTTCCAACACCCCCCCATCATGTACATTTTTGAGAGTTCACATAACAAATTGTAATTTCCATTATAACCCATTATATAAATATGCAATTATCTGCTCAATAGACTTACAGTTTATTTGTAGTCACCATCAAGTAATGCATTCAGGGCTTCTTAAAGGATGTTTAGTTCATGGATCACTGACCTTCAAATCCCAGTGACAGCTATTGAGTAAATGTTGATAATTCCATCTTTAGGGGGAAGGAGATAGTTTATGACACAATACTGGACCTTAGCGATGTCTTTTTAGCACTGCAGCTACTAGAAGAGTCATATTTTTTTAATGAAAACTTAGCTATTGGATGGATAGAGGCAGTAACCTGTTTTCTAGAGAAAATCAATGGTTCTTTGATGGCTGATATACAAATATCTCTGACAGAAAGTAAAATGTTTTTCTTTGCTATTATAAAGATGTAGAGGGAAAAAATATAGGCATATTTTAATGAAAAGAGTGGGGTTTTTTCTTCCATCTTCCTTTGAAAGGATTCCAGAAATAACTTAATATCCTGTAAACTACTTTATTTTTTTTCCTGTGGAAAACACAATTTGGGCATAATAAAATAGCAGCTAATTGAATCTCAATCCAATAGAATAGAGTAGAGTAGAGTAGAGTACAATAGAATAGAATAGAATAGAACAGAACAGAATAGAATTCTTTATTGGCCAAGCATGACTGGACACACAAGGAATTTGTCTTGGTGCTTATGCTCTCAGTGTACACAAAAGAAAAGATACATTCATCAAGAATCATAAAGTACAATACTTAATAATAGTTACAGAGTGATATAGTCATAGGGTATATAGTAAATTGAATAAAATAGGGTGATAGGGTACAATAAGCAATCAAATCATACTAGGAAACAGTCAATAAAAATTGTAATTGAAATCAATACGTTTGCAATTTGTTGCATGTTGTAGCATAATTCTAGTCCCTCCAGTTTAGTTTAGTTTACTTTATTGTCATTGCACCTCATACAACAAAATCAAACACCATCTTCAGTTCACATCATGACCATGACCATGACCATGAAAATAAACACAAACACATATCCTTCACCCTTCACACGTTGAACCGGAAACCCCCCGACACCACACCAACACTGCACTATACAGCAGAATTCAAAAGAGCTACTGCCCTGGGATAGAAGCTGTTTTTCAGCCTATTTGTCCTTGTTTTTATTATTCTGTACCATCTGCCAGATGGTAATAGTTCAAAAAAAGGGTTCCCAGGATGAGAGGGATCTTTGAGAATGTTTTGAAATTTCTTAAGGCAGCGGGAGCTATAAAGCTCTTCCAAAGAGGGGAGGGGACAACCAATAATCTTCTGGGCAATGACATTAACCCTATGGAGTGCTTTCCTATCTTTCACTGTGCAATTGGCAAACCATACAGAGGTGCAGTATGTTAAAATGCTCTCTATGGTGCAACGGTAGAAGGTCACCAGCAGTGTCTCATTCAGTTGTTGTTTTCTGAGAAGCCTCAGGTAGTATAATCTCTGCTGGGCCCTTTTGACCAGTGCTGCAATGTGGGCACCCCAGGTCAGGTCCTCTTTTAGGGTAACACCAGAAACTTAAAACTGGCCACTTGCTCCACTCGATCTTCATTGATAAGCAAGGGCTGGATGTCTGATCTGTTCCTTCTATAATCCACTATAAGCTCCTTGGTCTTATTGGTGTTGAGGACCAAGTTATTGTCTCCACACCATGAAAGCAACTGGTCCACCTCATCTCGGTAGGCAGATTCCCCCCCCCCGCCCCCCCCGAGATAAGTCCCATCACTGTTGTGTCATCTGCAAATTTAGCAATAGTATTACTAACGTGAATGGGAATGCAGTCATGCACATAAAGAGTATAAAGGACTCAACACGCAACCCTGTGGTGTACCAGTGTTAAGAATAAGGGCTGAAGAGGTATGATTACCTAATTTGACCCTCTGTGAGCGGCCAGACAGGAAATCCATAATCCAAAGGCAGATTGAATTGCCCAAGATCCAGAAGTTTAGACACTAGTCTGTGGAAGAATCGTGTTAAACGCAGAACTAAAATCCACAAAAAGCATCCTCACATAGCCCTCCTGCTGTTCTAGATGAGTCAGATCAGTGTGAAGAGTGATGGCTATAGAGTCTGTAGATCTATTTTTTCCATATGCAAACTGGTGTTTATCAAATATATGCAGAAGACCAGAAATGATGTGCCAGCAGACCAATTTCTCAAAGCACTTCATGATGATAGGAGTGGGTGCCACTGGTCTGTAATTGTTGAGGTTATTGATAGGGAACTTCTTTGGCAGAACAATGGTGGAAGCCTTCAGACAAGATGGAATAGTGGACTGGAATAAAGACCAATTGAAGATCCTGGTAAAGACTCCAGCCAACTGATCAGCACAGTCTTTAAGCACTCGGCCAGAGATACCATCAGGACCGGTAGCCTTTCTAGGGTCCACAGCCCTCAGAATGCTCCTCACCTCCTGTTCCTCCACAATGAGGTGGCGGCTACAATTGGCTGTTGTGCTGGAAGGCTACATAGCTTACCGGCAGGACAGGAGTAGAGATTCTGGCAAGATGAAAGGGGGAAGTTTAAGCCTTTATGTGAACAAAAGCTGGTATATCAATATAAAGACTGTAGCCAGCCACTGCTCCATGGATCGGGAATATATGACACTTAAATGTAGACCCATACATCTTCCATGGGAATTCAGTGTGGTTTTGATTACTGCAGTCTATATCCCACCTGATGCCAATACTACTATAGCTTTGGGATTCTTGTATAACATTGTTAGTAATCAGCAGAATAAGTATCCTAATGCTGTGCATATCATAGCAGGGGACCTTAATCAAGCTGATTTAAAAGAAGTGCTCTCTAAATTCTATCAGCATGTTAAGCATGCTACTAGAGGAGCAAACATATTGGACAAAGTATACACCAACATCAAACATGGCTATAAGGTTATACAATTACCACATTTGGGGCAATCAGACCATATGTCACTGCTTTTAGCTCCAGTGTACATCCCTCTTAGGAGACGGGCTCTGCCTATAATAAAGACAGTGAAATCTTGGCCAGAAGATGCTTCCCAACAACTTCAGGATTGTTTTGAGACCACAAATTGGGACATCTTTTACCACCCTGACCTAGAGTAGGTGCACACTGCAACTGTTCTGTGCTATATCAAACACTGCACAGATATTATCACTGTGGATAAACATATTAGGATCTATCCCAATCAGAAACCCTGGATGACCAAGGAAGTCCAGCACCTCTTGCATGACAAAACCAAGGCTTCTAGGTCCGGTGATTGTGTTGCCAGAGCTAATCTGAAGAAAGGTATTTGGAAAGCCAACACTGATTATAAGAGGAAGATTGAGGATAATTTTTATAGCAATAATATGAGGCAGGTGTGGCAATGGATTCAACAAATTACAATCAACTGACCAATGTCTAATGTCTGTTTTGATGTAGAAATGCCCTTCCTTTAAACAGAGGAAAGGGATAATTGAAGCAGAGATATGCAATACATTTTTCAAAAATTCCTGGATTCCATCTTGGAGCCAAATACTTTATTCTGGTTTTAAGGTTGAGTCTATCCAGCCTTGAGCTGATTGATTTAATAGCTTCTCAAAGGTTTTAACAGATAGATGACATTGGGAAAAAAAATGTAGTGAGAAAGAGGGGAAAAAACTGTCCTGGTTAAGAAAAGGCAGTTGGGTTTTAAAAATTCCTTGCTCCATTATTTTCCTAATGTTAACTTTTCACAGCCAGATGCAATACTATGGTTTTTTTTTTAATTATGGAATCAAACTACTGGATTGAATTGGATGTGTATGAAATTCCTTTCTACTGTTTTCATTTGGACATCATTGAAAACATATTTTTGTTAAACTGGATTTTTGGGAAACGCTTCCTTTACATTTCTCCTGCCCTCAACAAATATGCCTTCCCTTTTTGCAAAAGCACCACGGAAACATAAAGGTATCGAATGAACTACAGTATTTAAAAATGTTTAAAGCAGATGGGGGGAGTATATTTATTTGAAATGTGTTTGTGAATTTGGAGTTTCAAGTACATTTTTATTGTGGGGTTATAGATTGTAGAAAGTAAAGTAGGAGCCCTGACAGTCCTTAACTCTGTGGGCATGATTGCCTTTCTTACAGCTAGATTAAGATCCTATTACAGAAAAGATGTGAATAGCATTGGTTAACAAATGTGAGGTTAAAAACACTTTTTTGAGGTACAGCAGTTGCCAAAGTGGCAAAGCTAACATATAATTACACTCCAGGTTGATTTTTTTTTAAAAAAAGATCCTTTACAGAAATGGAATTTTGAAGCACATATCATGGAGAAACATTACTAAATTCCCTTCTCACAGGGAGTCATAGAAAGGGAAATTATTTTTACCTTTAGGGCAGGTTTTGTATTTACAACTGACATGCTGGAGTAAACATTCAAATCTATACTAGATGTGGCAGCATGATCTACAGCATAGGTCTCCAACCTTGGCAACTTTAAGCCTGGAGGACTTCAACTCCCAGAATTCCCCAGCCAGCTGTGTTGCATGTGTGCGTGCACTTTGGGCACTTGGTGCCCAAAAAGTTAGCCAGCGCTGGCCTAAGCTCTGGCAGGTAAGAATTACTGAACACACCAGCTGAATGAAAACTACTGTCATATAGGCTTTTAATAGAATTCCTTATTTCCATTGAACAGGAACAGGTTAATCCCAAGGCTAAATTGGAATATCTGAATGAATGTCAACTGAAACTTTGAGTAGGAGAGCAGGAGTTGTAAGGCTTACCTAAGAAATTAAAAACAATGGTTTCTATGAACTATGCATTCACCTTTCCTTAATTAAGAAAATAATCTTTCAGGGCAAGGCACAATATATTCTTTTCTATAATATATTTCCGAAAGTAGAAATGTCACTAGCCGAGTGCACTTACCCATATGAATCAACACAATTTTATTAAAACCTATATAGGAATCTTTGTAAAAGTTCTATTTCCCCCCAATATATCTGTTTTCAAGCAGAATGTGGATGTAGGTTAAGTTTCTTTTTTTCTGATACAAAAAGGTTCATTGCCTACACACTAATGTTTTTGAAGCCACAGTGAAAATGAAATATTAGATTATGAAAACCACAGTGAAGTGCTATTTTATTGATGTGTATGAGTTTTTTTAAAGAAATGGTGATTGTTGATCATAAATAAAAACCTTGACTATGAAACAATATTCTATAATAACTGAACCCAAGTAATAATTTACGCTATGGTTTTATTGTAGGCTATTATTTTTCGCCCAGATGCATGAATCTTTCATTCTAATTTTCTATGGCTTATTATTGGGGGAAAGAACTACTCCAAAGTTTTTTTCTGGATCTTTTTGCAGAATATGGCATATAGGTTCTTATTCAGCGGTTGTGAAATAATACAAGAACTAAATAAGACTTTATAAAACTTCTAATGCTCACCTGGGTCTTTATTTCCCAGACTCACCAAGTCATATCTGCTTATTCTCCTTAATGTTTTCCGAGCCTGCACTTTTACCTTGAGGTTTCATAATGTATTATACAACAAAATCAATTATCTGTCTTTCAAAGTACAAACTGACAACCGACAGCACAATGCTAGGATTCTATTGGGGTTACTTTGGTGCAGGCATGAATCCAGATGATATAACTATCACCTTTGTTCCGGACTAGCAGGCTCGAAAGCCTGCAAACCTGATTGGCCCACTGATAGCCGATCGTGATGGGTCGCCATAGACTGATGCGATTGGCCAGTAAATGGGCTGCCGCGATTGGCCCTGCCAACAGCGGCAAACTCAAATTGCCTTCATTGGCTGCTTAGCCGCAGCCAGCCCTATATAAGGGGCTGCTGTGGCTGGGATTAGTTGCTCAGATATGAAGTCACTAATAAAGAGCTGTTGTTGCTATCTGAGTCTTGCCTCCATTCTTGAACCATCCTCCCAGATTTAACACTGGTGACGAAGGTGGGATGCAGAGGCAACGAAGTCTATTGATTTGAGCTAGCTGAAGGAGCACGTGGCTGACCGAGAGCAACGACGGCAACATGGCCAGCAGTGCTATACCACCCGCCCCATTCGATCCAGCTAGTGAAGACTGGGACTCATATATGGACAGATTTCAAATGTTCCTGGAGTCCAACAACCTTAAAGATGCCACCCCCAGCACGAAACGAGCCATTTTTTTAACCCATTGTGGGCCAGCCGTTTTTAAGATGGCTAAAGCCTTAGCGAAGCCAGCTGAGGTTAAAACCATGGATTGGGACACCCTTGCTCCCATCCTGTGCAACCATTACACCCCAGCTGTGCCAACTGTCATTTGCAGACATGTGTTCTACCAGAGGGACCAGTGTGAAGGTGAGAGCATTGGGGATTTTGTGGCAGACCTGAGGAACCTGGGCAGTTTATGTGGCTTCGCCAACCTCGAAGAAGCCATGAGAGACTGCATTGTCCTTGGCCTCAGAGACCCAACCGTCCAGAGCAAGATTATGGCCAAGAGAGACATCTCGCTTGCAGATGCCATAGCAGACGCCACCGCAGCTGAAGCCACTCGTAAATCAGCAGCAGGAATGCGTCGAACCAGCGGAACCAACCGCCAACCCACCAACGATGCTGGGAAACCTTCAGACAAGTACACATCGACCACCCATCATGAAGATGTCGAGTCATCCTCAGACAGTGAGGAAGAAGAAGTCCACAGGCTCCGGTCAGAACGTGAGCAACGGGACCAGCGGGGTCGTAAATCCAACTACCAATGCGCCGGATGCGGGGGAAACCATCCCCGATCCGAATGCAGATTTTTAGACGCCATGTGTCATTTTTGCAAGAAACGAGGGCACATCGCGAAGGTATGCAGAAACAAGAGAAATTCCAGCCCCAGACGGAGAGGAAGCAGCCAAAGAGGAATGATGGCAACTCCACCACACAGAGGGACCGCCCTAGCAACCAGTGGAACCAGTACAGCAGACCCCGAAGGTTTAACGGCACACCCAGACGAGAAGAGGCTCATCAAACCATCACCATCGGCCACGCTTCATCACTTGACGCTAAAAAAATCTGAGTAAAGGTCACCATTGAAAACAAACCGTGCATCATGGAAGTCGACTCAGGGTCATCACTATCCATGGTATTCTGGAGAACACTCAAGCAGCTAATCCCCAACATCCGACGCCAAGACCTTAGCAGTCAGAGACTCATACTAAAAGACTATCAAGGCAACCAGATTCCAGTCGCAGGTACCCGCCATGTCCAGGTCTCTTTCAAGGGACATAATGCAATTCTACCACTCACCATCGTAGATAGAGACCGGCCAAGTCTGCTGGGCCTTCAGTGGTTTGCGCCATTAGGAATCGGAATGGCTGGCATCCATCATACTGAAGACGATGACTGGGAGGCGGCTCTCGTCCACGACTTCCGAGAAGTGTTCAACGAAAGCCTAGGCAAGTACAAGGGGTCCCCTATTTCATTTAATCTTCGCCCCGACATTGCACCCATTCGCCTAAAGCCACACCGAGTTCCCTTTGCTCTCAAATCCAAAATTGACGAGCAACTGGACAAATTAATTGCACAAGGCGTGTTAGAACCCATTGACCATACCCGATGGGAGACACCAATTGTCACCCCCATAAAGTCTGACAGGTCCATAAGAATCTGCAGTGACTACAAGGCCACCCTCAATCACGCGCTACAGCAGAGCGCCTACCCAGTACCGGTTGTTCAACATCTCCTGCATTCACTTGGGGGTGGCAAAATATTCGCAAAATTAGATCTGGCCCAAGCGTATCAACAGCTGCCAGTTGATCCTGAGACTGCAGAAGCCCAAACTATAGTCACACATCGTGGTGCATTCAAATGCAACAGGCTCCAATTTGGTGTAAGCATAGCCCCAGGCATCTTTCAAAGCCTGATGGAGAGACTATTACAAGGTATAAAAGGGGTCGTGCCCTATTTTGATGACGTATTAATATCAGCCCCCACAAAAAGTCAATTAAACGCCTCAGAACAGTCCTACAAAGGTTCAAAGATGCTGGCCTCAAGGTTAAGAAGGAAAAGTGCCAGCTTTGCACAGAAAGGGTGGAGTTTCTTGGCTACCTCCTTGACAAGCAAGGAATCCACCCCACAGAAAAGAAATTGGCAGCTATCAAAAATGCCCCAAGACCCAAAAACAAAACCGACCTCCAAACCTTCCTGGGACTTATTAACTTTTATAACATCTTCCTACCCCAGAAGGCGATTGTTGCTGAGCCCCTTTATAGACTACTCGATAAAAGGGCATCCTGGATTTGGGGACGTCGGGAGGAACACGCCTTCCAGCAAGTAAAAGACCTCCTTACCTCTAATGCAGTACTAATTCAGTATAATGAGACACTCCCATTGACTGTCACTTGTGATGCCTCACCATTTGGGGTGGGGGCCATCCTGAGCCACATCCTACCAAACGGCTCAGAGGCACCAATTGCATTTTTTTCAAGAACTCTATCAAAAACAGAAAGAAACTATAGCCATTTAGATAAGGAAGCCCTTGCTATTGTCTCTGCAATTAAAAGATTTCATGAATATGTTTATGGGAGACCATTTTCTATTATAACGGATCATAAGCCACTTCTTGGGATCCTGGCAGGCGACAAACCTACTCCACACATTCTCTCCCCCAGAATGACGCGATGGTCGGAATTTCTCGCTGCCTACGACTATCACTTAAAGTATCGCCCAGGGAAATCTATTCCTCACGCAGATGCCTTGAGCTGCTCGCCACTACCCGAGCTGCAGGAAGACCCAGCTCCCACGCTCCCAGTACTGCAAATAGAGACAGTGCCCTCACCTCCACTTACGGCCCAAGACATCGCCATTGAAACCAAAAGAGACTCTTGTTTGGCACGAGGTCTTGGCTGGGTGGAGAGGGGATGGCCAGATTACGACCCTAAGGAAATGTTTAAGCCATTTAAAAACAGACAAACAGAACTTTTTTCACAAAGAGGGTGCATCTTGTGGGGAGATCGAGTTGTTGTACCAACTAGGTTACAAAAAAGGGTCTTGCAAATGCTACACGATGGACACCCGGGCATCGTGCGTATGAAAGCGCTGGCAAGAAGTTACGCCTGGTGGCCAGGTATGGACAAACAAATCGAAACCTGGGTCGCCTCTTGTAACAGATGCCAGGAAAACCACTCAGCCCCACCAAAAGCTCCACCAGCAGAATGGGAAACACCCAGGGGTCCCTGGTCTCGCATTCATATTGACTTTGCGGGACCTACGAGAGGCCACACTTTCTTAATAACTGTAGATGCGTATTCTAACTGGCTTGAGGTCAATAAAATGAAAGCAACCACTACTGAGGCAGTCATCAAAAAACTGAACAGACTCTTCGCCACACATGGTTTACCAGATGTCCTGGTCTCTGACAATGGGCCCCAATTTACTGCCTTAGCCTTTGAACAATATTTAGCGGAACGGGGCATCCGACACGCACTCACATCGCCGGCTCATCCTGCGGTGAATGGTAGGGCTGAACGAATAGTTCAGTTTACAAAGAAAACCCTGCAGAAAATGGAACAAGGTAACATCCACAACAAAGTCACTAGAATGCTGCTCCTGCAACACATCACACCAAACAGCATGACCAACAAGAGCCCAGCTGAACTCCTGATGGCCAGGAAACTCAGATCGCCTCTCGACCGCTTGCAGCCTGCCTACACCCCGGAAAAGCCCCTGGGTTCCAGCAGCAAGCACTGTGCCTTCAAGGTAGGAGACCTTGTATTCGCAAAAAAAATTTCTGGGGATCCCCTCTGGATTCCTGCCCAAGTAACTCAAGTTACGAGTCCCTGCTCCTACCGTTTACTCACCACTGATGGCAGAGCGTGGAAATGCCATATTGACCAGCTGCGCTCCAGACTAACCACAACTTCCACCCCTGACCCTAACTTTGACACCAGGGGGGAGGGGAAGCCGTGAACTCAGAATTAGAACCAACATCTGTTTATTCTGAGCTAACACCGAGATCACCACACCTGAGTTTGCAACACTCACCAGCTGCAGCTGAGCCTGGACAGACGAACGCTTCACCAAGAAGCAGCAGCCAGGCAGGTTCAGTGAGCCCGGGGAGCCATGGCAGTAGCAACGTAGCTGAGGACTCTATCACCCCGGGTGCACCAGAGGAGAGCCCTGACCATGGCACCGGTTCACCATTCCTGTTTTATCCAGCAAGCAGTCCATCTGAACCCGAATTAACATGGACAATTGGAATTGCATAAGTCAGGTAGACAGGTGCGAAGACCTGCCTACCTGTGAGACTATATTACTCCACCCCTTAAACGGAACCGAGAGGGGAGGGGTGTTCCGGACTAGCAGGCTCGAAAGCCTGCAAATCTGATTGGCCCACTGATAGCCGATTGTGATTGGTTGCCATAGACTGATGCGATTGGCCAGTAAACGGGCTTCCGCGATTGGCCCTGCCAAGAGTGGCAAACTCAAATCGCCTTCATTGGCTGCCTAGCCGCAGCCAGCCCTATATAAGGGGCTGCTGCGGCTGGGATTAGTTGCTCAGATCTGAAGTCACTAATAAAGAGCTGTTGTTGCTATCTGAGTCTTGCCTCCATTCTTGAACCATCCTCCCAGATTTAACAACCTTCATGCAGCTGTATTGCATGATAATTTTGTAAGCAGATTAAGCATAAAAACAATAATAGTTGTTCATTATGTACATTTCAGTTGCTGCATTTAACTTTACATTTAGCTACCTTATAATTATCTCTTCATTCAATAGCCTTTTCTTTCCAGTTGTTCTTATCTACAAATTGAAAATTTGTGACACATATAGGCTTGTCATCCAGTTCATTTAACTTCATAAAAAACATTTAAAAATCATTGTTAAAACTTAGGTCAACATTTAAGACACGTTGTCTGGAAGGGGAACAGACATACGATAGAATGACTTTCCATGCTATGTACATCACATTCAAAGTAGCCTGATTTATTATTTATTACTTAATTTTAGATTCCATTTTTCCTGCAACTGAACAGTCAAGACCGATTATAAAATTGGTAAAAACAGTGGAAGAGGTTCATGAAATGTACAAATGCAAAAAGAGAAGAGTTCTTTACAATAGACAAGAAATGTAAAAAAAGGAACATGGGATCAATTGATACATACATACACCCTAATACTTTACCAGATGCAGGTAGCCCTGGACTTATGGCCACAATTGAGACCCAAAATTCTGTGTTAAATTAATTTTGCCCCATTTTATGACCTTTCTTGCCTCAATTGCTAAGTGAATCACTGCAGTTAATGTTAATAACCCAGTTATTAAGGGAATCCGGCTTCCCCATTGACTTTGCTTGTCAGAAGATTGCAAAAAGTGATCACACGATCCTGGGACACTGCAACCATCATAAATATGAACCAGTAACTAAGCAGCTGAATTTTGATCATACTCTCAAGAAAAGAAACCACATCCCTGCCAACACTGGCATGGCAAGGTTCTGTGTATGGACAGGGAACAAATTCCACACTCACTCACAGTGAAGGTATCAATCAATAGTGAAATATCAGCAAGGAAATAACCAAGCTCTGAGGCTCCCTTGGGCTCCACAATTCAACCCTGACATACTTCCATTCCATTCCATTCCATTCCATTCCATTCCATTCCATTCCATTCCATTCTATTCAAATATTATTAAGCACATTTAGCATTACTCTGTTTCAAATTGAATTTGAAGCCCTGCCAGACATCTCCTCAACACCCACAGTCAGATGGTGAAATTGTAAAAACAAATACCACTTCAGAGCAATACCCCTATTACATGCAAAATGCCAGCGAGACATTTAATCTAATTTTTTTTTAAAAAGTCTCTGAGTTCTTTTATTGCTCAGTTAATTTCTCTACCCAGGCATCACCATTTCAAGCCATCTATTGTTTTTCCTTATACTTTTTTGCCACATGCTCCTATTCTGGAAGACTTTTATTATTTTCTTTAGGAACTGCAAGCTGCCCACTTTGATCTGCTACACAAGGATCCACTGAATTGCATTGCTTATAAGTGTTCTGCTGATCATCACTGCCACAAACAGATGTGCCCCTTGGGTGTTTCGGGCCACATCTGATTTTCTGCTAAACTTTTCCTATTCACGTTACTGTCTGAAATCCTTGATCCAAATCTTTTAGACATTTTCATACTTGCACAAATCAGTGAAGTTGTCAACTCATAAAACATTCCTATGCCTGTTTTAGTAGTTGGCATAAAAAAAAGGGGGTGGGGAATCCGGAAGAGCCATTGAAAGTGAAAGTACATTCCAACTCTTAGCTTTAAAAGATTGTAACTAAAATACCAGAGTTTTTGCCTGCGAATATATTTAATTGGAGAACACGAATGATGACACCCATCCTGTGAATGTGCTCAATTGGAGAATCTGATTTATGAGACACCCTAGGGTCACAGGTGATTGTAAATTATGCATGCCAAAGTTGGCTTGCTGTCAGAATTCCAGCAATCGCTCTAATTAAATCATGATTCTTGAGCCAAACTTCAAAAAACTTCAAAGGCTTCATTAGAGGCGACAGAAGTAAACAGTTTCATTCAGCTTCCATCCATACTGAAGGTACATTGTATTCCACTACTGTAATCCCTCCTTGTTCTACACACCTGTTCTGAAATTTTCCTTCATGGAATCAGCTGCATAATACAGGTAGTTCTTGATTTACAACCATTAGTTTAGTGATCATTCAGAGTTTCAACAGCCCTGAAAAAAGTGACTTACGATTGTTTTTCACTCTTACAACCATTGTAGCATCCCCATGGTTACATGATCAAAATTCAAACTCTTGGCAATTGACTCACATTTATGATGGTTACAGTGTCCTGGGGTCATGTGATCACCTTTTGAGATCTTCTGACAAGCCAAGTTAATGGGGAAGCCAGATTCATTAACAGCTGTATTACCAACTTAACAACTGCAGTGATTCACTTTACAAGTGTGGCAAGAATGGGGCAAAATTCAATAACAACTGTCTCATTTAGCAACATAAATTTTGGTCTCAATTGTGGTCATAAGTCGAGGACTACCTGTATTTAAACGGTAGTATACTAATTATTTTAACATTTATATATATTCCTATGAACTGGGTCTGAGTCTTTCCCCCTCATGTTTGACCAATTTGGTTTGCTTTACATTTCATGAAGTGTTCTATGGATTTGTTGTAATCTGTAATCCTGTAAGAATCTTGTAAATTACATACTCACTACAGAGCTTCCTGCTCTTTCCCACATGACTAAGTCTGGTGAGCTGCCAATGACCATTCAGACAGCATCTTCAATACTTTCCTCAAGAGGATAAAAAATTGGAAATTGTTGTGAATCCTTTTCAAGAAGCAAAACCAGATTTCAGTATATGTTAGTCTGTCTAAAAATAAATAAATAGGTAGAATAAATTCACTTTGGCATCCGAGGCCTTTCTTGTATTGTTGGGTTATATCATCTGGTTAAAAGTCTGAAAAATCCTGGGTCAATATGGAACACTTGACAGAGTAAATCCTCAGTTAAGATATTAGTTCTTTCCTCTTAAGTTTATTTTATTCTCCCCCCCCAACATATTACTTAAAAAAAAGAATTATTCAAAAAGGAGGTTATATCTACCTCTGATTTTTGCACATACAGTGGAAATACTTAGTTCTTACAATCCGTTGTATGTCATGTTTATAAGGCATATAGCAGAGGTGTTTTATTTTCATCACCCATTTTTGAATGTTGTTTCATCTGTTTAAAATGTGTGTGTGTGTGTGTGTGTGTGTGGGTGTGTATGAGAGAGAGGGGGAGGGAGGGGAGAGGGAGACAGAGAGAGAGAGAGAGAGTGAGCACACTGACTGAGATTCATCTTAATTATATTCTAATGGTAACCAAATAAATGGGTACAGGTCTTCTTCCATTCACCATAGTAGATACAATTGTCTTATAAAACTTGCCCCATAAGATTTTTGTTATGAGAGACACATCTATGGTTGCCACATTGTTTTTGTGATGAAGCACTACAAAAGGTCTGAAACCTCCTATCCCATCCAGTCAAATTTATTCTTTATCTCTTATGTTTTCTCATGAATCACATGAATTAATATTTATAAGACTTATTAGTGGTAGAATGACTTGACAACCAGTAATGCTTCACATTGGACAGTTCAAAGATTTCTTTGTGTAAAGGCCAAGGGTTTGCAAAACATCCGACTGGCTTGCTTTTGTTATACAAATAATACACGAGTTCATTTTGTAGCTGGAGAAAAAGTCTTATCTGAAAGAACAGCTGAAAAGACAACTCAGACAGGCTCATTTTAGGGTTGACCTGACCCAAATTTGCTCTGGTTTCCTATAAAACAAAAAGAAACTTGGTTTACCTAGACAATTCTTTGTTTGTGTAAGAGTTGAGTTTCCTCTGCTCTTTGGTGTTACAACTCTAAACCAGAGAGGTCAAAAGTATTATAGGGATTTCTGGAAGATTATCAATTAAGACATTTTTCTTTCCTGGAAATTGCCTTTAAATTGCTACTTCAGTTAGTCAGGCTTACTTTAAAGTCGAACCATTGAGCATTGCACTCATGCCTTTAAATCTCCACAGTTTCTGTTAGAATGATGAAACATACATCATTATTTTGAAATGCAATCTCTGATCCTTATATCCATACATGCAACATTGTGCATAGGTACAAAAGAGGTGGGGTTGCTTTTATCATGGGTGTTTCATGGATGAATTCAAATATATAGCATGGCATATTATGTAATCCATATTTTGAAGGGTGAGAAGATCTCAGTGCCATATATACTCTCCAAGTGCCTTGGGTGTGGTCTCAGAGTATCTCCATTAGTTGCCACCAATATGTAACTTTCCAGGTGACAGAAGCTGAATATGAGTTCAAATATGAGATGTAATGAGTAACCTCTTTAAAATATATTTTGAAGCTTTAAATATCTGCTTTAAATAAAATTGAATATCAGTTTTTATCCTGGCTCTGCTTACAGTTTTGTTTTAGCCCCAGCTATTTTTATCATTATGCTGCTTAGCATACCACTGGTTGCTCAACTTATTATTATGGGATACAACTTGGCCCATACACAGAAACCCGAGGCCAAATGAAACCATTCATTCATTTTTTTCTTAGGACTTTATTCAGTGCCCCAAAATGCATTCCCAATGCAGTATTGAGACTTGAAGCTAATTTGCCAAGCATTAAGGCTCAGGTCTGGTCTCGGATTCTAATCTCATGACTTAGAATCATATCTGATCCTATAGAACGGATTCCTCTGCCGCTGCCTGTCAGGCAATTACTAATTTCATTGGCACCACACCTGTATAGCAGAACTTTGCAATCTAGGCATCTCACCTGAATATTTAGGCCAATTAACTATGAAGAAGGCCAAATCCATAGTAAAAGAAGAAATCAGGGACATTGATTATCTAAATGATATCACCAGTGCCTCTGAATTTTATTGCCAAATGCTGGACAATAACAAGGCCTCTGATGTGGGGTATTAACAATTTAATCCTAAAGCATATATAGTTGATGGGCTTTTCCCAGAGCCCACTGTGATGTCCCCATCAGTTCTACTGGTGGAAAAATTTCATAGGACTCCTTATTTATAGAGATTTTGCCCTTGAGGATCCAGGGACATAGAAACTCTAGTTCAGGTTTTCATATAGTGCTCTTTCTATAATGCCCTAATATGATACCACCTTATACAGGTGGTATTCTACTGGTTTGACCCGGTTCGGCTGAACTGGTAGCTCCAAGGATCATCTGTGAGCGAACCAGTTCGCTCCGACGAAGAGCTGCTGGGCCCAACCACCCACCCGGCTCTAAAGTGATCTTTATTTCCTGGTTTTGAAGCTCAGCTGCTTCATGTGGTATAGCAGATTGCTGTGTGTCAGCTGTTTAACAAACAGGGAGAGTGCAGGATTGCAGGAGAAGGTCGGTAGGAAATTCTCTGCACACACACACAGCGCACCCACCAAGCCATGCCCACTGAACCGGTGGTAAAAAAATTAAATCCCACCACTGCCTAAGACATGCTGTGATTGCCCCGATCATTTCCAAATATGAGGGCCACACAGATCTATGTTTTGCTTATTATTTTTAAAGGGTGCTAACCCTACACTCATACATCAGGTGGCCAAATAATTTCAGCAAGTCATGCAATTGTGCAAAACTTTTAACCAGGTGCGTTGTTTTATTGCCACAACAAATTGTTGTGTTTCTCTTTTAGTGTGCTTTTCTATTGTATAGGACTGGTCAGAGACCGTAATAAATATATCTGGTTTGCTATGGTCTTTAAACTGAGCAAAGTTACAGACGTTTTAGATCAGATTTGTTTTATTTGACATGGAGCATCTACTCCATGTTCAAGTAAAACTAGTTCAACTGGCTATTTAAAATTATTTGGGCAATGTGCCTGCCACTATTTCAACAAAAGGCTCTGCTTTTAGATGGGTATTGGTATTACTTCTTGTCAAGGTACTCATAGGACTCCAGGTTGAAATGGTGCTTCATCCAAATGTTTTTTGGTAGGGCTGACAGCTCCAGTAGTTACTGATTCCCAACCTTACACATCACTGTATTTTGTTATATGATCATATTATAAAGAATGTTCCAGTATGCTTAGAATAGAGTGGAGTTTATTCAACATAAATGAAAATATTCATATATTAGGCTTGCATTAATTAAATTAGTAGCTTAACATCGCACTTATATCTAAATTATAGTTTTTTTTATTGAGGTTTTTAAATATTGATGTATATGGGGGAATGAAATGAAAAAAGTTACATTACTTGACAAAAGTCTATTATTTCGAATTGCAGAATTTTCATTTATTTTATTGAATTTGCTTTTTTTAAATTCAGAAATGCATTCTCTGAATGAATGCAGCTTAAAATCTAAGCCGGGATGAAAATTATTGCAGTGTTTTTTTTAATATTGAACATTTTCTTCAAGATCTGATTATCTGAAAGAAAAATTATGGAGTTTTGCTAATAACTGGTAGTATATTATTTTGCAAATCACATACTAAAAAACTATGGCGAAAGGAACAAAAATGATACATGTTAAACAAACCTAATGCATAAGTATGTTACAATATATCATTATTATGTTTATTATAAATATTCACAATGTTTAATAAATTGTAACAAAAAAATCCAAAGAATTGTAATGGCTAAAATGTTAGACTAGGAGGTCCTAGGAGAATGAATGACTTTGAGCAGTTGCTTTCATTTGTAAAAATGTTATTTATGATGGGCAATGAGAATCTTACTCAGGATCACTAATAAATTATTTTTTTAAGGGAACTATGATGCATATAATATCCCATATGGCATCTCTTCCGTGCCAAACATTTGTTCAAAATACGACAAATTTCAGTATTTATAATGATAAAATGAACAGAATTTAAATCCTTTAAAATAGGAATATGTATAAAACATTGACTTTTTAATATAACTCAATTAAGGTTCTCTTTTTAATGCCTTTGGGACAGCATTAACATCCAGCCATTTATTTTGGGAAAGTCCCTGCGGACAATATAATTGAAAGGGAAAAAAATCCAGTTAACTGCAAAAAAAAAAGTAAGGATGGTGGGGTTTTTTTGGTTGTTTAAATATCTATCATGAGCAATTTTTATATATGGTTGTGAATTCTAAATTAGTATTTGATATATGCAGAAAAAAGGCTACTCAATTCTGTTTTCTAATTTTGGGACTGCTAGGCAAAGCAAACTTTTAAAATTCATATTATATTCATATTTATATTTATTTATTTATTTTATTATATTCCTAAGGGCAGTCTCTAGATCACTCGTAGCCACCTTCTTAGGCTTCATATGAATGCTGAAGTTGTAACGCTCCTTAATTCATTGCCTTTGTATTGCTATTGACATAATTGCTCTGGAAAAAAGCTCCAGTGGCACATCTGGCAATTTTACATCTGAAGTGCAACTGTGCTCAGAAATGCAATGCGCCAAGAAAGCCCAGCTCTCCATTCTTTCCCAAAACTCAGCCTTGTTTAATGCAGGTGAAATTAAAGCTTCTCTTTCTCCCATTGCAATCTTGCTGAAGATCATTCTTTAACTCCATTTTATTAGCATTGGGAAACATCCATCCTGATTTTATTAACATCGGGAAGCAACTATCCTGATTCCTGGGAAAAGGAGAGCAAGTGTAAAGCCCGCTTATGTATCTATGTTAGCAATAAAATGTTCTGGTTCAGTTTCCCCAGACACCCCTTGGTACGCACACATTTAAATTGGGCAATTCTATACATATTCATTTGGAAATCCATTCGGCCTTTGTTCCTTGCAAATTAATTCTAGTACTCGTGCATGGGATGGAATCCTAAATCCTGGAGATCTTACAAACCTCCAAGAAGAGCCAGTCGAAGTTGTGAAAGCACCATGTGATGTGAAGAATAACAACCGTGCTACACACGCAGGATATGCCTTCTCTCTCTGAAGAGTTAAGATGATCTCGGTTAAATTCGGTACTTCATCAAATGGCTTGCTTAAAAACAGTGGAGCTGGGAGTTGCACAGAGAAATTTTTAACGCAGGTAACAATTGGCTGCAATGGTCCCTCTTGTCACTGGTGTCATGGAGGTCAAGTCTAATGATATGCCAAGTCTTCTCTGACAGTTTGCATACAGACATGGTTTATTCAGGGCTGAAGGACTGCCATTCTTAAAAGATGTTGGAGGTATTGAACTGTCAAACTGGGACTGAACAGAGGACAGGAAGCTGATGCATTTTACATCTCTTGTCTTCATGACTGATTTTAGTAAACCTGACTGGAAACAAGGGGTTCTTTCCTCATCCTGCCCCCGCCTCCTGACATTCTTATCATTCCTACTGCTCATTTTTCCTTATTAAATCGGCATTTAAAAGAGAAAATCTATAGAGCTAATCCACAAAAACCACATCCTTTGAAACATTGGTGGTCTTTGAACATTTCTTTGAATTTTAATGCATTTAATTGATGAAGCAAATAATCAATCACAAAAGTATATATTGCTTTTCTATCTAGATTCAAAGTCAGAGATGTTAGATATAAAAACATCCTTGCTAGAGCTATGGTAATCTAATATATCACAATCATCCTTTAGAAAAAAAAATGAATTTAGATCAAGAAGGAGTACTATCATATAGTCAGCCTGAAATAAAATAGCTGTCTTTATTGTCCCGCGCCTGTCCTTTGAGGCTGTCTATATCATTTTTATATTCAAGCAATGTCAGTATGACATGTGTTCTAATATTATTCTGTGATGTTTTTTCTAATGCAATAAATAAACTCTCATATGCACTCTCATATACAGTTCCCTCTAAGATGCATAACTTTGCATGTAACTTCCTCAAGTGTATGTAGTTTTGGATGTTGTGTTTTTGAGATAGGTAGTACAGATAATATTTGGCTTCCAGCCAGGATTGGGACTGGAATTTCACTAAGCAATGTAGTCATAAAACAAGATTTTATGCCATTCTTGCAACCCTTCAGAAATCTTATGGTCTTTTCTGGGTCTTGCAAGGTCAGTGGTGGTATTTGACCAGTTTGGCCAGGTTTGGCCAAGCTGATAGTGCCAATGAGCAGCAGAGGCCACACTGGTTCTCTCCAATGCTCTGCTGTTGGGCCCACCCGCCTGCCCGGGCTCCCATACTCACCTTTATCCTCTGCTTTTGAAGTGCAGCTGCTTTGCGCAGCACAACAGATTGCCCTGCGTCAGCTGCTGAAGTGACAGGGAGAGTGGAGGATTGCAGGAGGTGAGCCGGATAGCCTCTGCACCTGTGTAAAGTGTGCATTTGGCATGCGTGCACACGTAGGCAAAGCACGCCCACCAAGCCATGCCCATCAAACCGGTGGTAAAAATGGTTTTTGAAAACCATTGTGCAAGGTGTGTTATTTCAAGAACCGCGTGTCTTGTGATGCTTCAGAAGACATCAGCAGTTTTTCAATAGGATTATGAGAATGGGGTATGCCATTTGGAGAATGATTGGTGAGCGCAATTTGGAGAATAAGGTCTTCTGAAGCAATGTAAGAACAGGATGCCTGCCATTCTCCAAATAGCTCTCCTACTGTTGCAGGACCTGGGGAAACCAAAAGCTTTCTGATGGATTGCAAGAATGAGTCATGCCATTTGGAGAATGGATGGTGACGTGATTTGGAGAGTGGATGGCACAAGTGCTAGGACCCTGGTATAAACAGCCTCAGGCAGGAGGCCTGTTATGGCCAAAGGCTGCTCTGTGTGCACTAGAGTGAGACTGGTCATGCCTGAACAGCAGTAGGAAGAAAACAGCAAAGTCCAGTTGGATGTGGCAATACTTATGGAGCTCAGAATGGCAGGACCAACTTGGGGCTTTGTTCACAGTACTGACTGGCTGTAATCTGGGCCTTGAGCAGTGGTGGGATTCAAATTTTTTTACTAACAGTTCTGTGGGTATGTCTTGGTGGGCATGGCATGGCTTCATGGATGCGGCAGGGGAAGGATACTGCAAAATCTCCATTCCCTCCCCACTCCCTGGGGAAGGATACTGCAAAATCTCCATTCTCTCCCCACCCCACTAACCTGCTTTCCAGCTCCTTTCTCCTCTGCAGGGCAACAAAAGAAGACCCAGCCAATCAGCTAGGACTCAGGAGGCAGAGACTAAATGGGGGCATGGCCAGTCAGAGGTGGTATTTGCCAGTTCTCCGAACTACTCAAAATTTCTGCTACCAGTTCTCCAGAACTGGTGGGAACCTGCTGAATACCACCTCTGGCCTTGAGGTGGCATTTCTCCATGGCATGGCAGTGCTGACACTGAAGTGTCGGCCTGGGGGCATTAACAGATGACTGAGACAGCTGAAGGCCTTGGGCCTCTACTTCAGGCCCAGCCCCACCATTGCTATCACCGAGTCCTATCTACAGTGTGCAGAAGGACATTGATTGGGTGGAAAAGTATGTAGGTAGGCCATTTGCAGTTTTGGTGGGCTGCCAAGTATCTGAATTTTGATCTTGACCATAGGGGCACTGCAACAGCCATAATGCCAGACATGACTCATAAGTTCCTTTGTTCAGTGCCGTCGTACCTTTCAATGGTTGCTGAATGAATGGTTGTAAATCAAGGACTACCTTTAGTAACTTTGTGAATTATGTCTGGCTTTATGTCTCTGAAAGTTTTCCTGCATTTCCCTACCCACAGCTTTCTGTCCGACCTATACATCTATTCAGAAATAACTTCTGCTGATTTCATTGGGAATTACATTCAGATTTCAAACCTTTTCCTTAGAGAAGAAACAGATGCAAAGTTTCTGTTGATAGATGAGTCATTTCAAACTATTGCTGGAGAACCAAATGAATGTTCCTTCTTTGTACAAAATAATGGAAATGTTGTACAGAAGACAAGTAAAACTATTAGAAGCGCCCTGTGAAATTCGTGACTCTTTGTCAACCATATTTTCTTACTGAAAATCTACCCATTCTGATTAGTCCATGTCAGTGGATCAGCACATCTTGGTGAAATTATAAGTGATGAGATCTATCTGGGCTATGGCATGTCTTCATACTCTTCCATTATGCCTTCTACTTTGCTTATTACTTGTTTTGGACCTTGATTTCCAGTTCTTAAGTCACTTCAGATTACTACCCTACCTTGATATAGAGCTGAAACAGAAGTTACAGCAAGACCTTACTCCTAATTGCAGATTTCTGAATCCAAAAGTCAACCAACTGTGCTTTTCTATAAGCTGCAATTTTCAATTCAAGCTTTTTTTTTATCAACTCAAGTTAACATTTCTTTTGAGTACACATGACCCTCCCTGGGCAAGTTAGAGGAACAGGGAGTCTTGCTTTCTCATTTGTTCTTCTGCAAATGTTGTGATTCCTATAGTTCTAATTTGTTCTTTATATTCATAGTTTTGTGTCTGGTTCTACTAATACAGGAAATACAGGTAGTCCTCAAATTATGACCACAATGGAGTCCAAAACTTCTGTCCTTAAGTAAGACATTTGTTAAGCGAGTTTTGCCTCCTTTTATGAAATTTCTTGCCATGGTTGTTAAGTGAATCACTGCCATTGTTAAGTTAGTAACTCGGTTGTTAAGTGAATCTGGCTTCCCCATTGACTTTGCTTGTCAGAAGGTCTCAAAAGGGGATCAGGTTTATGACCCTGGGACACAGCAACTGTCATAAACTTGAGTCAGTTGCCAAGCATCTGAAGATTGATCACATGACCATGAGAATCCTGCCAAAATTGTAACTGTGAAAAATGATCATAGGTCACTTTTTTCAGCGTGATTGTAACTTTGTACAATCACTAAATGAACTGTTGTAAGCTGAGGACTCCCTGTAATAACTTTTTCCTCCAATGTTAATTGTAGGAATTAATCTCATATGGAAGAGCGTTCAACTACATACCCAAGTATTTTCAAAATTGGTATAAACCATAAACTGTTTCACTATGAGACCCAGATGATTTATCAATTTCAGTTGCTACTGGGACACCCTATTGGGGTGTCATTATAATCCCCTCTTTCATGTGTGTATGAAAATCTCTCTCCCCAGCTCCCAGTAGATTAAAGAGCAGAATGACATCTGTTAAAGTATAGATTTTGGACTTCCCACTTAAAATGAATGACCTCAGATCTTTCAAAACTTATTTTTTTTCTTTATATAGAAGATTGATTTCGCTAGTGTGAGACATTCAGGAGTAGTCCTCTTTTTTCATAGCCGATAAAAATAAAAATAACATTTAAGTAGAATATATTTGGAGCATGATGGCTCAATGGTTAAAGATACTGAATTTGTCAGCTGGAGAGTTGATAACCCAGGTTTGAGACCTGAGCTCTTCCCAAAGGGGTGGGCTCCCTTTACTTGCTCTAGCTCCTGCAGTTCAAAAGCATGCAAATGCAAGTAGATTAAAAAAAATAGAATTCTTTATTGGCCAAGTGTGATTGGATACACAAGGAATTTGTCTTGGTGTAAATACTCTCAGTATACATAAAGAAAAGGTACATTCGTTAGGAGTCAAGAATCATAAGGTACGACACTTAATGAAAGTCATAGGGTACAACAAGCAATCAAATCATACTAGGAAACAGTCAATATAAATCGTAAGTATACAAGCGACAAAGTTACAGTCATACAGTCACAAGTGGGAGGGGATGGGTGATAAGAAGTGATGACAAGATTTAACAGTAATAGTAGTGCAGACTTTGTAATAGTTGAACAGGGTTGAGGGAATTATTTGTTTAGCAGAGTGATGGCTTTTGGGGAAAAAACTGTCCTTGTGTCTAGTTGTTCTGGAGTGCAGTGCTCCTTCTGAGGGAAGGAGTTGAAACAGTTTATGACCGGGATGTGAGGGGTCTGTAAATATTTTCACAGCCCTCTTTTTGACTTGTGTAGTATACAGGTCCTCGACTGAAGGCAGATTGGTAGTCATTGTTTTTTTCTGCAGTCCTAATTATCCTCTGAAGTCTGTGTCTGTCCTGTTGGGTTGCAGAACCAAACCAGACAGTTACAGAGGTGCAGATGACAAACTTAATAGGTAACACTTCAGTGGGGCGATAATATGCTGGCCATATCACCATGGAGATTGTCTTTGGACAACCTGTTTCTTGCCCAAGAAATGAAGATGAGCACTGTGCCCTAGAGTCGGATGTGACTGACAGGGAAACCTTTATCTTTTAGAAGATATTCAAACAATATTTTTTTGTTATTGGTGGTGCAGCACAGGATGCAATATTGCAGTATGGAGTGCATGACTGACATTTCTTCTCACCTCCTGAAAACACTGAGCTGTTCCTGAAAAGTGCAATAAAATGCTAAATTCAAGGTTTTGCCTTGCAGAGGTTTTAAGCAGAGAACCATCCCGTCGAGAGACAAATGAAATGATCTTGGATAAGATATGCCAGTCAGTATGCAAAAAACAATGGCCCAAGGAATTACTAGTTCAATACATGATACAACTATATTAAATATTTCTTCAGCTACTTTCTTTGTAAGAGAACTATAGTTGGTTATGCATGAGCCTAAGACATAATATTTGGGCAAGGATAAGTGCATGCAATGTATTATGTTCTTATCAAATTGCAACTCAAGTGTTTTTCAAATCCAAGCATTTGTGTTGTTCTTCTATGACTATTAAAACCTCCTTACATATTCTTTTAATTCTTTTTACATTTATAAAAGTAAAATAAAATGTCCAAAAGCATAATATTGGATGGTGATCAATTTTTTTTCTTGCTATGCCTTTTTACCTATGTAGTACTAAAACTGTCATCCTGTTTGTCTGCTTCTCTATTTGTATGTTAAAGTGAAGCCAAATCTACTGCCATGATTTTTGGCACCTAAAGGTACCTAACACCCACTAACTTAAAGAATGCGTAATAAATTCAGGACCTATTACTCCTGTGGAGTTGAAATTTCCATGATATTCAGACTAGTTTTATTTCCAAAGTTGGGACTGCAACAATAACTTCAAGATGAAGTTACCATGACTTATCATGGTCCCTGAGAGCTTCCCACAAGCAGAGTCAATGAGGAAGCTGGTAAGAAGTCAGAAGTTGTTCACACTGATTTTTTGTCTGCCTGTGGTAATTCTGGTTCTCTGTTTAGATGAGCAAATATTGACATTAATGAATTTTATTTGGTGCTACATTTATTTTCTATTTATGATATATACTGTTCTTAGATGATGTCCAGCATTGGGATAAAAAAATTGGTCAGCCTAAAATTTAATGTTCATTCTGGTCACATCAAACTTTCTCTCAGAGGATGTCCAATGGGGCACAGACTTATCTAGCAGTTCTTAAAATGATGCTGTTTAAAAGTTGAATTTCCCTTGAATGAAAGGAAAGCTAAACATCATTCCTGTTTTCTTCCAGACTTTTCTTCCCCTGAAATAACCCTTTAGAAATAAAACAAGTTTATTAAGACACATTAATGAAGAACTTTAAAAACAGGTGGAAGAAGGGGAAAGAAAATTATACCTGTTATTTTTAGCCCAGATATTTTTTCTTGGTTTAGCTTTTTCAAATCTCCTCTGGAACTCTGAGACCTGATATATTCTATCAATTTTTTTGTTCTTTCTGCTATGTATAGAACTATCCACTATGTACAGATATAGCCAGTAGATATAGAAATACAAAAGATTTTCTAATTCATGGCAGGTTACATAACTTGCTAATTATATCTTAAAACTTAAGAGCCAGGTGTTCAAATACTGTATGCGAGCCAAAATAAATCTCAGAAAAGTGCAAGCTAGAAGTTAGCCCAATGAAGGTGTTATTTTATTGGTACCTAGGCCTACTGTCACTGATGTCAGTAGAAATAATAAAAGTAGAGTCAAAAATGATTACTAAATGGCAAGACTATTAACTGGAAAGTATACCAATCTCATTTCATTCAACTCATTCAACAGAATAGAGTCCTTTTTGGAGATTAATTTTATTATGTGGGCAAGAAAAGTGGTGAAAATCAATTTCTTCTCTTCACTCCTTGGGAAAGCTAACCAGCCACTGTTCAAATTCTCTGTGTGAGCTTGTTTTATTTATCATTTATTCAAATATTTTATAATACCTTTTAGTTAAGGGATGTTGTATGAACCAAAGTTAAGTATTGCAGTCTTAATATCAGAAGACAAAATTCTAAACATAGGTTTAGTTTTGTGTTCAACACCCCCCCACACACACACCCCTTTTTATATTGTTTTATTGCATTATTTTAAACACAAGTAGTGCATTATGTTATTTGGGTACAACAAAAGTATTAACACTCTGATATATAGATATGCTTTTAAAGATAATGTAAAAGAATGTTTATATCAATATTGGCTGTGATCTCTAAAACTCATATTGATAAGTATGAGGTTGCTTAAATTTTACATCTAAAGTTGGATGTGGCATTAATAAAAAACTGCAAAATTAATTTATTTATGGTATAATAAAGGTTTCCATTTTACACTTAATATTCCTGTAATATTAACGTCTCCATTGTAGTGTTACTTATTGTTGCTTATGTGTCTCTTTTGAGATACATAAGCAACAATAAGCAAATAATAATAATAATAATAACACTGAAAGAAAAGAAAATTAAAAGTTATTTGGTTTTTAACTTCTCCCTTTGTAAATTTGCAGTCTTTATAAACATTTAGGTCTCTTTAGAAACCCTATTATAAATGTTTATATTTGTTATGGTGAAAATATAAATTGTACCTATGAGAACAATTCTTGCTTAAATTTGGTAAAGCTTGTGTTGTGAATATATGCTGTTTATTTTGCCATTGCTGCATGTTCTCAAATTTTAAATTCCAAATCAGATATCATTGGAATTGTATCTTTATTCCAATTTTTGCTGCTGTGAGCCTATGCATTTAGTGTTTACAACTTAATGCTAAGTAACACCAAATTAAATTAAAATTGCATATTCAAATTTTTCCACATTCCGCTACCACAGGGGAGGCCTTACGTCATGAATTTAGTTTGAGTTCTAGGACATAACAATTGGGGGTGGGAAGAAAACAAGATGGTGGCTGCAGGATTGCAATCCAAACACCATTCCTTTGGCTTGTGCACTGATGTTAATCACATGTACAAAAAGGTGACAATGATGCCATAAAAATGGGATTGCAGCGTGTAGCAGAGTTTAATGTGTGGCTAAAGGAGTAGTATAAAAGGGAAGGCTTTGGTTTTATTAGTCATGATGTTTGCAGCTGGTCTAATGAAAAACTGTACAAAAGAGATGGTTTGCATCCATCAAAGAAAGGGACTGAGTTACTTGGCATTAAATTCACAGATTTCCTGGATAAACATTTAAACTGAACAGCGGGAACAGAGGATTAATGGATTCAGAACATCTCTGTCCCCAGCAACCTAAAATTGATAAGGATACTAGTGCATACAAAATAGATGCTTGTGCAGGTAAGATTATCAAACTTGAAGCCAACCAAAACCAAGCACTTAATAGTGAGTGCCATACCATGTGCACTAATCAAACCCGTGGCAAGAAAGTAGGGGCAGGCAGGCACAACACAGGTTATGGAGACAGTAAACACAGTTTCAGACATAAAGATCTCAAGTGCCTATATACAAATACAAAGTCTGGGGAACAAGCAGGGTGAATTCGAACTATGAATACATGAAGGTAAATATGATATAGTTGGAATAACAGAAACTTGGTGGGATGAAACCCATGACTGGAATATACTGGTAGAAGGATACAAACTATTCAAAAAAACCAGACCCCATGAAAGAGGAGGTGGAGTTGTACTGTATGTAAAGGACCACTATATTGCTACAGAAATGCATGAAACCAAAGACGAAAACCTCCTAGAATGCATATGGGTCAATATAAAAGAAAAAAAGAATGATATGGCCATAGGCATATATTATAGGCCACCCAATCAAGCAGAAAAAAATAGATGTCCTTTTTGCCAGCCAACTAACAAACATATGCAGGAAACACACAACAATAGTAATAGGAGACTTCAATTATCCTGATATCAATTGGAAAACTAATTCTGCACCAAGTGAGAAATCAAATAAGTTCCTAACCAACCTAGCTGACAACTTTGTTGTCCAAAAGATAGAAGGTGAAACTAGAGGGACAGCCATATTGGACTTAATTCTTACAAACAGAGACGAAGTGATAGAGGGAGTTGAAACTGCAGGAAATGGGTGAGAGTGACCATGTCATACTAGAATTCAACATAACACAAACACAAGCAACAGAACATAATGACAGCAGAGTCTTGGATTTTAAAAGAGCTGATTTCAATAAACTCAGAGAGAACTTGGGAAAGATTCCATGGATGAAAATCCTAAAGGGGAAAACAACTCAAGAATCTTGGAAAACTCTAAAAAGTATGATCATAGAAGCCCAGACCAGCACAATACCACTGAGAAAGAAAAACAAGAAATCCATGGCTGCACAAAGATCTCTCTGGCAAATTGAAAGAAAAAAAGGACAAGTACAAAAAAATGGAAAGAAGGACATACAACTAAGACAGAATATCAGAAGATAGTCAGAATCTGCAAAGACGAAGTCAGGATAGCAAAGGCTCAGAACGAACAAAGACTTGCAACAAAAGTCAAAGATAATAAAAAAAGTTTCTTTCAACATATAAATAACAAGAAAAAAATCAAGGAAACAATTGGTCCACTAAAGAGAGAAGATGGCAAGGAAGTAACAGGCAACAGAGTGAAAGCAGAATTGCTTAACTCATTCTTTGCATCCGTCTTCAAGGAAAAAGAAACTATAGCTCAACCCACCAAAAACATAACTGTAAAAGGCGGACCAGAAATAAAAGTTAAAATAAGCAAAAAAAATAGTAAGAGAACACCTGTCTGATCTTGATGAAAGCAAATCACCGGGGCCTGATGGATTACATCCCCGAGTTTTAAAGGAGCTGCTAGAGGTCATCTCAGAACCACTGCACCATATCTTTCAAAAATCCTGGAGCACCGGGGAACTACTAGAGGACTGGAAAAGAGCTGACGTGGTTCCCATCTTCAAAAAAGGAAAAAAAGACAGACCCAGGAAACTATAGATCAATTAGCCTAACACCAATACCCAGGAAGATACTGGAAAAGATAATAAAAAACAGATCTGCCAACATCTAGAAACAAGTAAAGTAATA
The DNA here is from genome assembly GCF_900518735.1 of Pseudonaja textilis. The sequence goes on along the minus strand of NW_020769321.1, from coordinate 19,985,942 downwards.
ACTAGCAGTCAGCAGGAGTTTTTAAAAACAGATCATGCCAAACCAATCTTATTTCATTCTTCAACACAGTGACTAAATTAGTAGACCAGCAAAATACTGTGGACATTATATATTTAGATTTCAAGCAAGGCATTCGAGAAAGTAGACCACAACCTACTTCTTAGTAATCTAGAAAAAAGTGGAATAGACAGCACCAACTCTAGATGGATTCGCAATTGGCTGGCAAACCATACTCAACGAGTAGTCCTTAATGGGTCTAAGTCTACATGGAGGGAAGTAATCAGTGGGGTGCCACAAGGTTCCGTCTTAGGCCCAGTACTCTTCAATATCTTCATTAACGACTTAGATGAGGGAATAGAAGGGGAACTTACCAAATTTGCAGATGATACTAAGCTGGCAGGAATAGCTAACACCCAAGGAGATAGACTAGAACACTGGGCCATATCTAATAAAATGAAATTCAATACAGAGAAAAGTAAAGTCCTACACTTAGGCAAGAAAAACCAAAAGTACACATATAGGCTGGGTGAAACAAGGCTCAATAGCAGAAACTGTGAGAGGGATCTTGGAGTCTTTGTGGACAACCAGCTAAATATGAGCCAGCCACCACCAAAAAAGCTAATGCAATCCTAAGTTGTATTAACAGAGGGATACAGTCAAGATCAAGTAAGTACTACTACCACTCTGTAAAGCCTTAGTAAGACCACACCTAGAGTACTGCATCCAGTTTTGGTCACCACATTGTAAAAAAGATGTTGAGACTCTAGAAAAAGTACAGAGAAGAGCAACCAGGATGATTAGGGGACCAGAGGCTAAAACATTCAATGAACGGTTGCAGGAACTGGGCTTGGCTAGTTTAATAAAGAGAAGGACCAGGGGAGACATAATAGCAGTCTTCCAATATTTGAGGGGCTGCCACAGAGAGAAAGGGGTCAGGCTATTTTCTAAAGTGCCTATAGGCCAGACAAGGAATAATGGATGGAAACTGACCAAGGAGAGATTTAACCTGGAAACAAGGAGAAACTTTCTGACAGTGAGAACAATCAACCAATGGAACAGCTTGCCCTCAGAAGTTGTGGGAGCACCATCAGTTGAGACTTTCAAGAAGAGATTGGACTACCATTTGTCAGAAATGGGCTCCCGCTTGGGTGGGGGGTTGGACTAGATGACCTACAAGGTCCCTTCCAACTCTGATTATCCGTATCTATCTCAATTCTGTCAGGCTGAAAGACAAACCACAGTGACCCAATGAGGTTTCATGATGAAGGTGGATAGAACCTGGATCTATCTGCTTTTACACTGGCTCTCTTTTATTTATTTATTTGATTTATTAAATTGATATGTCACGTAACTCCCTGTGACTGTGGGTAATTAACAAAGAACAACTTAAAAACAGTGAAAACATTACAACAATAGACAAAAAATGAAAAGCAAATAAGGCAAGAATGATCCTTTCCTCAAAATAAAAATAAAAATAAATGGATATGGAAAGAAATAAAAATTCACACAACCCAAAGGTGGCTTCACTCACCCTTAACAATAACCTCATGGGGCACACTTCTGGGATTCTGATAGATGGCATTGTTTAATTGAAAGAAACTGGAGCACACCATGACCGTCAGACCAAATCTTCTGAGCTTATATTATTGAAATAAGTGGTTCCTCTATTTAAAAGGTTGGTTGGATCTTTTCAAAAAATAATGAGGTAGGTACATTAATCTACCTGGATTCTTCATATGCACAACCAAATGAGTAAGGTCCTCCCATTGATAGCAACCCATATATTGAATTTATTATCTTCTCAAATGGCACACACTAGTTCTTTATACTACTCTAACTACAATCATGGGTGGGATTCAACCGGTGTAACAACCGGTTCAGTGAGTGCATGCTTTGCACATGCACATGCCAAATGTATGCTTTGTGTGCACGCGCCATGTTTGAAAACTCAGCATGTCTAATACTTATCTTCTACTGCAGCCCTGGTGAGTAAAACAACTAAGGCATGGCAATCCACTGTGCCATGCGAATCAGCTGAGCTGCAAAACATGGGAATAAAGGACAGACTAGGACAGGGGTGGGTGGGCAGGGCCAAATGATCACTGGAACTACCGGTTCACCTGAATCATTTATTTATTTATTTATTTGATTTGTCAATCGCTTACAAGATTATAGGTATAAGTATATACATAGTTATGAATACATGAAATGGGTACATATATATATAAAAAAGAAACAATAGGACAGGGATGGAAGGCACATTGGTGCGCTTATGCACGCCCCCTGCAGATCTCTTAGGAAAGGGGTGAGGTCAATAGTAGACAGTCTAAGGTTAAAGTTTTGGGGTTTGGGGAAGAAACCACAGAGTCAGGTAGAGTATTCCAGACATTGACCACTCTGTTGCTGAAGTCGTATTTCCTGCAATCAAGTTTGGTGCGGTTAACCTTGAGTTTCTATCTATTGGGTGCTCTTGTGTTATGGTTGAAGCTGAAGTATTCATTGACAGGTAGGACATTGCAATGTATGATTTTATATACCATACTTAGATCAGACTGAAGACGGCGTAATTCAAGGTTTTCCGAACAGTCCGAATGGTAGAATCCCACCACTAGCTACAATCCATAATAAAGATCCTTTTCCCAGGCTTGTTAGAAATTGTGTTAGACATTTACCTATTTCATCCTTGCTTCTGGTTTTACTTTTGCTTTTATTATATTTTACATTGTTTTTGTTCCTGAGGATTAAATCATTGTTTTGTCTTGGATTCCTGAGAACAATGAGCTGTTTATTGTATGCTTTTAATTTACACAATCCAGAGGACTGTAGTTATTGGCTGGCATCAAATAAATTTAAAGAGCCTAAAAATAAAAGGAAACATATAAGCTTCATTCCAGGCCTCAGGGAAGACTTACTGATGATTCTACAGAAGATACTGCAATTAAGAAAATCTTGCCTGGTGTTATTGTTTGCCTCATCTTAGATGAGTTATTTATTGCAAAATGAAGAAATGCAGGAATGTGACAATATGACCTTTTCTTTAATGCTTCATTTTCTTGGATATATAGTCAAGATGACTTGGAGTTAAAAAGCAATACGCAGAGAAAAGAATTGTGGTACATATTATGATATAATGTCTAACGTGTGTTGAACCAAATTAAATAAATCCATATAAAACAAAAATGAACCCTGAGGATTTGGAGTTAGATAAAATTAACATCTCATGATAAGTCTTAAAGGACTGAGTTGGTTTTTAAAACTTTGATTTAATTAAGAAGTGTGTAATAAATAAACAGAAGAGAAAACTATTTGAAAATTGAGCTGAGGCCAAAATTATACAAATTTGGGGGGATTTCAGCTAAGAACCTGGAAACTAAACACCATAACCACCCTGACAGCAAGTTTCTTTTTAAACTTTAAAATGCTGTATATTTGTTATTTAAATTAGTAGTCAAAGTCTTTTTATCATATTTTGCATGTATTGAATGGAGATAAATTGGTGCAAAAGGATAAATTGAAATGGATTTGAATAGCATGAACAAATTTTGGAGAGTAATCTAATGTTGGAGAGTAATCTAACTCAAGGGTGTCAAACCCGTGGCCCATGGGTTGGATGTGTTATGTGCTGGCCCTGTTTTTGCCCAGTTTAGTGAAGGGAGGAAAAGTCCCGGTATGTCACATAATGCCATAATGACATGAGTTTGACACCCTCGATCTAACTCATTAAAAGAAAAGTACATCTTCCTAGCAAACTCCAAGAGATTTGGATAGCCCTCGCCCTACTAGCTTTTCACAAGGCATAATAATTTATCTGTTCTCACAAGCATTTAGGCTGGGATTTTGATAAATTGTTCTAGTTGATTGGTTGTCTTGTTTTAATTTGCTCTGCGAAATTGGGAGTTTATTTCTTGACCTTGGTAATGTAGCTGATTGCTTGATTATGGTTTTGTTTTAATTTTTATATGCTCATGAGAATCATTGTTGAAATAGCATAATATATAAAAGTAGAGATATACTAGTGTTTTTTATAATTAAAAATGTGGACCATATAAACATATGAACCGTATAAGCTAATTCTTTAGCATTTTGGCTTGCTGGGGAAAGGTTTTCATGATGGTATGCTAAACCAGATATGCTGGTAGATGATATTACATCAGATGCAACATCACATTGAATATCAACCATGGCAGAGATACCTACTATTTTGGACATAAATCCTACCAAATAAATTGTTTACTTATTTTTCCTAAGATTCCTTGTAGGTAAATTTCATTCTATAGGATTTCAGCTCTTTTCTCTCAATTTATAACATTAATGATGAGTTATTATAATTTCTTAAAAACCTATGATACTTATAATTTTTGCAAACAAAGTTGAATTTTAGGGGAAACGGGGGCATTTGAGCCCAGCCTTAGTTCTTATAATGACTTCAATGCATATTTTATAAGATAGCCTCAACATTTTATCTGGTTGCTCTCAAACTGACAATTTCAGTTTTATTTTCATTCTGTCTAGGCATAAGCTGTAGAGTGCTCTTGAGTTTATATAACTGTTCTTCAGTGTAAAAATATGCAGGAAGGTTTTCCACTTTGTCTAAGTAAATATGAAATAAATTATATTTGCCTTTCATGAATTACTGCACTGTTGTTTTTGTTTCTCCCTCCAGATTTTTATTTAAGCTTTGGAAAAATGATTATGACTTTAACATATTTTGCTTCCCTGATTTTATTTCTCCTGGTCAATAGCTCTCTCATTCTAAGATAAAGGAAAAATTTTAGCCTCTTAGTAATCTTCATGATTATTCTATGTGATCATAGAGTGATAACAACCATATTTTGATTCCTGTATGTTGGATAGTTGAGTTACTTGTAGCCTATTTTAGGTGGGAGGAACTATAAGGAAAACATCTACATATATACACATAGCCCCAATCCAAATTCCTCATGCCCCAAATTTATTTCTCATATATGTTTTATCTGATATACAAACATGCATACTGAATCTCGGCATGGTTCCAACTCATTATGTAACTCGTGATGACACTCGCGGTGTTTTTCCATTTAATAGCTTAGTACAGGCAATATTTTTATATAAAGTAAGCAGCATTTTATGTTGAATGCCATATAAGTGCCTATGGGCAGAAAGACACAGCCAGGGCCATAAGGAGAAGTAGATGGGCTCTGATAAAAAAAAATAGGATATGGATTAATAAGTAATAAATATGAATAGCTATTTAAATATTATTATGTTAAATGAACTAATTGGTACAATAACCTATTTTCACCAATGACCAATCAGATACTTCAGAGGTCCAGAAAAAAAGCATGAAAATCTTAGTAGATAAGATAGCACACTGTCATAGATTCATTTGTCAACACTGTCCAATATTATTATTTTTACAAAGGGAAGTAAACTGATAAAAGCCACCTGTATACTTAAAACAAATAAAAATACACTCCTTTGTTATCAACTGGGTAATTTTTAAAACAGTAAAACAGGTCATTGGGAGAATATCTCTGGTATATAATTCATCTACAGATCTTAAATTCATACCATGCTAAAAAATTTTGAACTTCTATTTTGAAATCTTAATGCTTTGCTAATGACTACATATAGTTTTGTTTTAATGACTGGTCAAAGTTACAAAGACTAAAAAAAGTTATTTACAACATTTCCTCAAAGTTACAACTGCTTCACTCATCCCCCAGTAGTAACTTGATTGCCTCTCATGGGCTTGGCAACTAATTCGCATTTATGACCAGCTGCAGTCATATAACTGCATTTTGCCATATTTTTTGTTGGTTTCTGACAAAAAACACCCATTCAAGAATGGATTTGCTTAACCATGATGAGATTTGCTTAATGACCACAAGACTCACTTTATAGTCATTGTAAGAACAATCTTAAAATTGAATCAGGTCACTTAAGAACTACAATATCTTACAACCAAACTCCGGACCCCAATTATGATCTTTAATCAAGGTCTATCTATAGTCTAAACATCATAGAGGTTGTTTTCAAGTGGTTGCCATCAACTTTGGGTAGCAATTGGTACAAGTTTTTGCTAGCAAATGTCAAAGAGATGCTGAAGAACACAAGAAACTCTCAGGAGACTTCAGTTCTGCTTCCCTCTCATGAGAAGAAAGACACCTATTGTGGTGAGGGGTGGGGTAGGAATAGAAGAACAAATTACAAAAGCAGCATTAGGCACTTGTGATACAACCTCTACTCTTTTTGTATGTGACTCTTGATATTGAATACCTATATGAAATTTGTCCAAGCTTATTCCATTTTCATTGTTTGACAAAAGCAGACCAGTTTTGCCAGCTCATGGGCAATTCATGGCTGACATCCATTTGAAAGCATGCTGATTTGCTTGCTTTTTCAGCTTACAATGTGCTTTTGATAAGATGATATTGATTAATATGTTAAGATAGATAGAACTATGTACAGGGAAAAAACTTTTTTTAAGCTTCAGCAAGAATTAAAGATAGATTCCCCCCCCCCCCATTAACTAATTGTGCAAACATTTTACACAGTAAACACACTCGGTCATGCTTCTTGATCCATCCTCAGAGGAAAGTCAGTAGAGCAATTGCTGATGTGTGATCCAGAAGAACTAGCCAATGTAGACCTTCCAGACCAAGCTGAGATTGGGAAAAGCTATTGTCCTATAATTAGTAACACCCGCACTCACCCTCTATTACAGAATTCAAGCCTGTACCTAATAGCTTTTGGTGCTGCTAACAATTGTCAGCTAATACTGTGTGGTGTACAACCATTCCTCCCGTAACACTGTATGTTTCAGCCTGGCTTTTGTGAACCTGGATTGTTTTCAGACTTTTGTGTGCCTGGGGCACACAGACTTGATGAATCAAACCTATAGATGTTCTTGATTATTAATCCTTCTTTCTTGTGGATTTGTTGATTTCTCCATTATGCTTTTTCCTTGGCAAATAGAGATTTAGTGCCACTGAGATAAGAGAGAACTATGAGAGTGCAAACACTCTTTAGCTGCATAAGTAGTAGTTTTGTTGCAGATTATAGAAAGCAAACACTCAAAGCCTTGAGAAGAAAATGTACAGAAATTTCTCACAGATCCTTTTCTATAAATGATAAGGAAGTTTCTATCTGGAAATCTGAATAAATCTTGTTCAAATCCTTGTTCAATAGTTTAGTTCAGGTGGTTTCACATCTGGGTAAGGTTTTACACCTAGGCAGGAAAAACCAAAGGTACATGTACAGATTAGGCAAAACCTGCCTCAAAAACAGTAACTATGAGAAAGACCTTGGAGTCCTAGTGGACGATCACTTAAACATGATCCAGTAGTGTGCAGCAGCAACCAAAAAAGCTAATACAATCCTTGGTTCTATAAAAGGCATAGAATCAAATTGATGTGAAGTATTAGTACCACTTTATAAAGCCTTACTAAGGCCACACCTGGAATACTATGTGACATTAAAAGCAGCTGTGTCCTCTTCACCGATGACAAAAAATTATTTAACATCACCAACAATGCTGCTGCCCTACAAAACAACTTCGACTATGTGTCACAATGGTTGTGCAATTGGCAACTCTGAATTTCAACTAACAAATGCTCTGTCCTACACATTGGCAAAAAAAAAAAAAATCAGAACACCAAATACAAGTTAGGAGGAAATGATCTCATAGACGACCCTCACTCTGTCAAGGACCTAGGAGTACATATCTCAAACAATTCAAGCCCCAGAGCTCACTGTTAACAGCATTGCCAAAAAGGCTTTAAGAGTTGTTAACCTTACTTTGAGAAGCTTCTTTTCCAGCAACATTGAATTGTTAACTAGGGCATACAAAACCTTTGCCGGACCAATTCTCGAATACAGCTCATCCACCTGGAATCCACAGGGTATATCAGACATTAACACAATTGAGCCGGTTCAGAGGTATTTCTCAAGAAAAATACTCCACTCCTCCAGTCACAATGGAATTCCCTATGCCTCCTGGCTTGAAATTTGGGGCCTGGACAATCTAGAACTGCACTACCTGCAGTCCAATCTAACCATAGTACACAAAATTATCTGTTACAATGTCTTACCTGTCAACAACTTCTTCAGCCTGAGTCACAATAATACACAGGCAAACAACTGATACAAACTCAAGGTAAACTGCTCAAAACTCGATTGCAGAAAATATGACTTCAACAACAGAGTGGTCAACTTTGGAATGTCCTACCCGACTTCATTGTTACAGTCTCAACCCCTCACAGCTTCAACCTCAAACTGTCTACCATGGACCTCACCCCATTCTTAAGAGGTCCTTAAAAAGGGGGCATGCATAAGCACACCAGCATGCCTACCATCCCTGTCTTACTGTCCCCATTTATCTATATTTACTCTCTTTGTTCTTGTTTATGTTCATACTTATACTTGTTATCTTGTCAATGTTTGACAAACAAACAAACAAATAAATACTGCATCCAATTTTAGTCATCACATTACAAAAAGATATTGAAACTTTGGAAAAAGTGCAAAGAAGAGCAACTAAGATGATTAAGGACCTAAAGACAAAAACATATGAGGAATGGTTGCAGGAATTGGGTAGGACTAGTCTAGAAGGAAGGAAGACTACAAAGGACATGATAGTAGTATTCCAGTATTTGAGGGACTGTCACAAAGAGGAGGGGAACAACCTTTTCCAAAGCACCACAAGGGAAGACAAGAAACCATAGATAAAAACTAATCAAGGAGAGAAGCAACCTGGAATTAAGGAGAAACTTCCTAACAGTGAGGACAATTAACCAATGGAACAGCTTGCCTCCAGAAGTTGTAGGTGCTACATCACTGGAGGTTTTAAGACAAGACTGGACAGCAATCTTTCTAAATTGATATAGGGAGGAACCAGGGGTTGGACTAGAAGACCTCCAAGGTCCCTTCCAGCTCTATCCTGGTTGATTGATTGATTGATTGAAGTTGGTTGCAACTTGAATTTTTTTAGTGAATTGTGGATTAGATTCTATCAGCCATTTGTTTGTTCATTTGTTTCTCAAAAGTATATAGCCATCCATTTCGCAAAACAAATGACTTTGGACTTTGGACCAAAACAAGTGGCTATTGGGGCTGTGATTTAAAGCATCTGGAGAGCATTAGTTATGTATCCCATATTTTATCAAAACAGTGTTGAATACTTACCCAGAATTATTATGAATGTAGCAAAATCCTGGAGATCACTTTCCAACACCCACGGATATTTTATTTTATAGAACTCATCGGTGCTAGGTTCCCGGAATATTTCTACCCACCTTACTTAGATGGAGACTGTTAGGAATACCAGGTAAGGTTTTTGTTTTTTTACTGCATCTTCTATTGCTAGATGTGCACATTCACACGCCTCATGCAATCACTGAGCATGGCTGTGATAAAAGAAAATAGAATTTAAAATAGGAGCTCTGCCAAGATAATAATATTAAGCAATATGATCTCATGCAATGTCTTGTCAAACAGGCCTACAAATGAAAGGGTTTATGTTAGAAATAAAGCCCATCACCTTAAAGGTTTGGGTATTCTGGGAGTTGCTTCTATCAAATTTCAAAGGAAGTACAACAACTCTTAGATATGCACTTTTAGAAATCAGTGTCCAAATTGAAATTGATGTGTTCCAGAAGAAGAAATTAGAAATTTAAAGGACAGAACAGAACAGAACAGAACAGAATAACAGTGTTGGAAGCTAACTTTGAGTATTCTAGTCCAACCCCCTACTGAACTCTATATCTTTCAAACAAATGGCTGTTTGAATAAGGAAAACTCTCATACCTTTAAAAATTCTCCATAGTAACAGTAGCAGGTGGTTACTTGTAAATGGAAGAGGCCCTCGTATAAAAACCATAAAACGTGTTTTATTTCCACAACCCATTGAGACCAGTTATGCCTCATTCTGATGTCAATTAATCATGAGCTTTGACTGAGACCCTGAGGGGAATATTTTGAGGCTGCAGCTAAATCAGTCACTTTGAGGGAAGTGCCTTTCGCTAGAGGCTTCTAAAGGAAAATCATTAAATCAAAGCCTTTTAAACAATAACCATAAGAGTTTTCAGCACGCCACCTGAATAAACAGCATTTCCAGATTTGTAGTGCTCACAAACTTTTAGTTGCAGTTAATTAAAGCCAATATTTAGACTCGAAAATACAGAAAGAAAACAGAGTAGGAGAAGGAAAGACCAATCTGCCTTTGACCATTCTATTTACTGGGTGCATTTTATGTCTTCAGTAGCTCACCGTTAGGTAAATTAAAGGGAAGAATACATAAAATTATAAATCCAGATAACACTTGAGTTAAGAATACTTAGAGCCTCAGACCTCAAATTTAAAACAAGTTCATCTTGTGAACGATGGTTCTGAAGTAAGTGGAACATTATATCCTACTACTGTCTACATATAGCTTTTTATATATAAATGTTTAAAAAGATTGGGAAGATTAGGTAGATTTGAACCAAACTAAGAGTGTATCAAGCCCCCCCCCCCAAAAGATCTTTGTGGACTTGGATCTAAAACCTGAAGGGAGTCTGAGGTACATTTAATTGCATATGCTTCTAAACCAGCCTACAGTATGATCTCCTTATTGCAGAAGAAGGTTTATAAGCATAGCGGCCGCAGGGAAGCAAGGAAAGACAAATGATTAGTTGGTATGACAACATCTTGCCTTATAGATTTCCGTCAGGCATCAGGACACAAAAAGTCATGGCAATATTGTTTCTTTATTTTTCTTATATGTATCCATTTCATGTATTCATAACTATGTTTATACTTATACCTATTATCCTGTAAGCGATTGACAAATCAAATAAATAAATACATAAATAAAATATTTGCACCATGACATCATGCTGTGTGCCTCATCTTTTCAGTATCATTGCAGTTTGCTGCAGATTCCACTGTCTACAAGGGGTGTTTACCTGACTCTCCTGCCTTTTGCAGATCTTAGTGTTTAATCAATCTAGTCTTACGTTCTTGGTGAACAGTACATACCATTGGGAATCTTATTCCCTGCTATCTTACCAAAATCTACTCTTGTTTTTGTTTCACACATTCAACTTATTGTTTCTTATCCTGTCTTTTGAAACAACCCTGAACACTTCTCCTGTATAAGATAGTCCTTCAGATATTTGATGACAGTTATTATATTTTCTCATAGTTTTCCTCTTCTCCAGGCTAAACATAACCAATACCTCCAATCATTCTTCAAGACTCTTATCATTCCTCTCTACTGTATTCCTCAGCATTTAATCACATATCTAACAGAAGTTAATAAGCGTTATATGAAAATAATAATGACTAGAAGCTTTCTTATTTAAAAATCAAAATCAAAATAAAACTATTTAGAAATAAATTATCCTTGAACTGGGAAATATAGTGCATCTAATGGCTTCAGGTTCCAATCCAACTGAGAGATTACAAATACTAAATTTTCTTTTTTTAAGAACAGTAAAAAAAAAAACCAAAACCACCCCCCACCAAAAATGTAATTGAAGGATTGTATTTTCTATGGCAAGGATGTATTTTAATTATTGGCTCTACAAGTAATTTTATCTATGATTTGTTCAACTTTCTCCCATTTCAAAGCCCTGAACTTTCTCTGATGTCATGAGAAAGTCAAAGAACTATCCCAATTATAGAAAGAACATTAGGGAGGAAGAAAAAAAAAAGGAAAATGGAAAGAATGAAAATAGATATGTAGCCTTTGGCAGTTACGTTATGAGAACATCCATGTCTGTGCAGAGTGACAGAATGATATCAATTTTGTGCTTGTGGCATGAATGGGAACCAACCTGTTCATAAACATTAATCCATTCAGACTTTATGCTTTTTCTAGAATTACAGAACAAGCTATAAATGCAAGATTTTACAAAATGTAGCCTCTCTGAAATATTTTTTTTAGAAATATCACTTTCATTTATTTAGAAGTACAAGAAAATATGTACATTTGTATTTGTGAGAGAATGATGTTTTGTCTTTATCATATTGTATGAAGCAAAAGTCATCAGTGAGCTGATACTTTTGTCTGCTCATGTGAGTTCACATTTTAGTTGATTTTTTTTGCATCCATCAACATATTTACACTTTAAAAAGCTAGAAGTTGTATTTAAGATTTCTCAAAGCATCCCTGATCTATGTTGATTCTATGTAAATGCTCTCTAAGACCATCTTGTTGCCCATCTAATTATTTACAACAATCTCAAATTCTGGCTGAATGCTAGGATGATCACTTGTGAACTGGTAGCTTAATTTCTGCTCATTCTTTCTTAGGTTTTCCACTGATGTATATAATTTAGTTTGAGGTAATGTTCATATTTTTGAAACATATTATGGCTTCTGGACTGGCTTTGTAGGTAGTATCACAAGTCTGATGCCTTATCTCTACTTGGATGCTTAATATAGTTTAGATCAGGAGTGTCAAACACAAGATGTGGTCAGATCTGGCCTGTGGGGCCATCCTGGAAAATGTAAGGAGCCGGCCTGCATGGCTTCGGCCCAGTCTACCCAATGTGAAGAGGAAACATTGGGCCAGCGTGGCTTCGGCCTGGTCTACCCAATGCAAAGAGGAAATATGCCAGCAGTTTGGAGAGTGGCATCAAGTTGGCCATGCCCACCCAGTCAGCCACACGCAGTGAGTGGCATCAACCTGGCCATGCCCACCCAGTTGGTCATGCCCACCCAGTTGTCCACACATACCCAGTCAGCCATGCCCACCTGGCCCCTCAAGGTCAACCACAGCCCTGATGTGGCCCTCAATGAAATTGAGTTTGACACTCCTGGTTTAGATCCATACACACCTGGCTGCATCAATAATTTCATAAGGGTGGGTATAAAGTGTATAAGACAATATGTACATTAAGAGATTATGTTAATGAAAAAATGTGAATTTTCATGAAAAATCTTCACTGAATGTTCATGTTCATAATATAGAAAATTTGAAATTGAAGGAACTTAACTGTCAAATACAACCATCCCTACTTTTTTCTCATGATGGAATTTAAAATAACTATGACTTTCATTCAGACCAAACTTAAACTTTCTGAGCTTTCTGAAATGTGTGAAAGCTCTACTTTTCCCTTTTTGAAGATATACTTACAAATAAGGCAGAGTAGTTCAACAATACCTGTTGTAAGTTAATGTGCAACTTATCAGCTCTAACAATTCTAAATAACAATATTGTTCTAAACATCACCAAAATGTATAGATGAGTGCAATGAAAATAAACACCCATAACTTTCTAAATTCAAAATGTATGTATTGGTTACTGGGAAATTTTTGTAACCTCTTACATACACATGCTTCCTTCTTCATGCAATCCCTGATCACAAGTGGCAATACTTAAGAAACTACGAAGACCAACTGGATTGATAAAAAAAGAGGAAAAATTCAATATTCAGTTGGATTATATAAAAAAACCCATTCTACATTTTTTTTTATATGCCTCTTGAGCTGAATTCTCAAGTGTAATAAATAACCTATTTGGGGTCAGGACTCAATAGCATTCATAAGACATTGCAAGTATAAAAGGTAACTAGGTGAGTCTGTCAATTGAACCAGGCAAATGAACACTGTCACCATTGGAATTACTAAATTTTAAACATTGTAATAGCCTTGTATGGTGGAGGCTGAGCAGAATGACTGAGGGAGAGATTAGTTCAGGAATAATGGCTGAGGGAGGGCACTGAAAGCTGCTTCTTCCCACCCATCATTCACTGTTCAAGACAGCTGTCTCACTTGGCTTAATGATAGAGTTGACCCTTACTGCCATTCGTTTTAGCAAGGATATTGTTGGAGACCAGTCAAAATGAATGCAAGTGGAGCAATCGCATCCGATCATCCATTGCCATGAAGGCAGAGATCAGTAATATTCCCTACTAATGTTCCAATCCAGATACAATTATTTCAGCTCCCCTTCAAATTCCCCAATGACTCGCTCAGCAGCAACCTGTCAAAAACATGCCGTAGCTTTAGGTGTGAAGTACTAGGCTCATTGCAAAGGATACAGACTGAAGAATTTACATTTAAATTGCAGTGCAAGTTTTCTGATTGTTTGTGTGTTTATAGTAGTACTGTATAATATAAATACATAGTATTATTTCTGCAAGGACTATAGGGTGTTTTTTTAAATTAAGGTATGCTATAAGATATGTATGGAGGCTGAAGAAGATTAGACTTTGCTGGCCCAGAGTTGTTGGAGATCTGTATCAGCAACAGATTGATTCAAGCTTAAATTCTTTGCATGAAATTTCATGTAATTAATTTCTTTAATAGATATGATGGATTATGGCATGTGTTACTAAACCAACTAACTCTACCTGCATGCAACAAAATATTGCAAATGATTTACAGACATGGTTCATTTGCATATCCATATCCACAATACTAGCTTTATCCACTGAGCCAGTCCAGCAAGGTATTTTCATACCTCTCTTTCGTTGTTGCTCTCATTGTACGAAGGCATCTAACCAATAGACCTTAAAACACTACAGCCCTGTTGGAATTTGCCAGAGGGTGATTCTAAACATTCCACTGCTCATTGTGCCAACCACATATGCACTTAAAACCCCAAGATGTGGGATAATAGTTTTCTTTGGCTGCTGACATATAGAACACCGTTATCTTTGATTTTAGAGATAATGTAATAGTGACCATTATTAGTAGCTGCTGATAGCTCCATCCTTGTCAAATCCCTTTTTAAGCTGTAACGTGAGATCCATGCAATTCGATGCAGAATGCTGGATTTCAAGTTGCACTTAACCACTGGCAGAAAATAATACATACAGGAGTTCAGATTTCATTTTGCAATCTAGCTATTAATATGTATACAACATCCATGTTCATGTTTAAAACCAAACACCCATTTCTTCCATGATGACTTGAAATTTTCTCACTTTTAAGAAAAAGTATGCCTTATTTCCCTCTCACTCTCTCCCCCCAGGTGATGTGATTCTTTCTCTTTCATTCTGACATCTCTGATAAAGAAAAATATGTGCATTTTTAAATTAAAAAGAAAAAGTCAAGAAAATCTATATTCATTTTTCTGTAAGATTTGTTGGAGGCCTTTTTGTTTACATGAATTAGCATACAGAAAGATTAACAATGCAGCAAATAAATGAGAAAATATAAATTTCCAACCAAAATCAGGGAAACCTGTTCTGGTTTTTTTTACTGTATCAATATTTTCTCATTTCCATCTTGTTTTCTATAATACAAGCTCTCATCAGCTGTAATGAACCTCCAGATTGATGGCTGGATGATTGATTGAGTTATAACATTTTGAAAGTTTCAACAAATATTCTTTTTCTTTCTTTTTAACTCAACAGAACCTCCCACAGGAGCTCAAATTTTTCCATTTTATCTCTTAGAGTGAGCTTTGTGACAGGCATATATAGCAAGTGAGCACAAAATATTCTGGGAACTGCTTAGTGGCCTTCAGATCCGGCTATGACATTTCATTCTTAGGACTCTCTGTTGAAAGTCACTGTAAAAGGAATCTCAATTTTTTTAGAGATACAAATCAAGGATGTGTGTAGAGGTGAGGATATGGATACCAAGTTTAAAATTTTGAATTTCCAGTCCACAAAAGTCAAACAATAATATTTTCTTCTTTTCTCAAGTCATAAGAATCTTTGACCTCATTTTCTCCTTCTTTGTCAAGTTCCATGGGGAAAATCATTGTGGGTTGTAAACTGAAGGACGTATACATTAGTGGGGAGATGACTGCTTACAATTCATGGCTGTATTATGCAGGAAAAATAAATACGTGCAAAGTAAATCTTTGGCGCAAGCATGGAAAGTCAAATTATCTTGAAACAGCTCTCATTATTAGTACTGATGAGCATTTTCCCCTTGAGGACTTTTAAAATCTGGTTAAATTTTGTCTGGCTTTTTTTAAAGGCGATTAACAGGAATCACTCTGAGAGTGAGGTGTGTGGTCTCTAAATTTGCTAAATAAATTTAAAAAATGGCATTAATCTTGTTAATGAATTTTCCACAGTTTCATAGACTTGTTGTCTTTATGGAGTTTAATGAGAGAAAATGGCAATTACTACAAACAAAAACATGAGTGGGGCCCACATCATGGAATAAAACACAGTTGAAATTCAGGAAACTTCCTCTTTGTTCAAGCAAAATAAAATTTTCAGTGAAGGAAGAATCGACCTGAAATGGAAAACAGTCACATCTCTAATGGTATGGCCTATTCTGAGGAAACATTTTTTTTCTTCTTCTCTACACAGAGTGTGCAGGCAGATTTTATCTGTCATTCCAACATTATTTTGTGCTCAGTGTGAAAGGAGAGAGGGAGAAGGAAGGAAGGAAGGAAGGAAGGAAGGAAGGAAGGAAGGAAGGAAGGAAGGAAGGAA
>NW_020769321.1:19923730-19969562 GCF_900518735.1 Pseudonaja textilis | reverse complement strand
GAAGGAAGGAAGGAAGGAAGGAAGGAAGGAAGGAAGGAAGGAAGGAAACAAAATCAGAACAAATTTTAAAAAGTAATGAACTAGACATATAAAAACAAATGGTGTACCATTTCATACATTAAAATGATAGATCAAAATACATATAACATTGTTTTAAGATGAATAAAATCTGGATGGCCCTGATTTTTAACAAGGCGCTCAAGAGCTGGTGGTTCTCCAGGAATCTGGGCCAGGAAATTTCAGACCCAAAAATCAGGTCTATACATGAAAATTCAATTCAAGTGTTTATAGCTAAAGCCTATGCCCAGGTTGTCTTGTCCCAAGCAAGAATTATCTTCTCAAAATACGAGTTATATAAATATATAAATATGGAGTTAAATACTACAAAGGCTTCCATACGAAGTTCTCTCTATTGGATTATAATAGGCATCCTCAAGGTATAACTCACAGTTATGTTGAGATTCATCTAATGTCCAATCTTTGCATAGTCATCTTCATAGTGTGAAAATATGGTTATCTTCATCCCATAATGGTACAGCAAGGGATCCAGCACGCTGCTGGGTCCAGGCAAGAAATGAACAAATTCCCCCAATCCAACTAGAGGTCAGTTTAGTGACCAATCAGGATTACAGATGTGACCACATGACATGAACTACATGTTCCATGAGGCATTAACTACATTTCCCTTAAGGGGACAGCTCCCAATTCCCAATTAACTATATACTGTCCGACCAGCACACACACATCTTCTCAACTAATGGTCAATAACTAAGTTAGATAAGGGTCAACTGTACTCAAGAGAGGTTGGATTTAGTTCACTTGTGGCTATCTAATGATTCTAGGCTGATCCTACTTTTCACTCTGCCTCCAGGTTCTGCCATTCCATCTTCTACAGAAATTTAGGGGAACTTTGCTGATAATTCTGCCTTTCTCAGTTGGATTTATTACTTTGACTTCAGGGGTCATTTTTATATGCCCAAGTATAATTTTAATGTCCACCATTGGGGGCCATATAAATAATCAATAATAAATAAGTCACTACAGGAGATGTCACTCCAGATTTTCCCTTAATCATAACTGGTATATAAAATCTGGTTCTGCTGACTGAGTTCTCCATAGAGGTTGATCAGAGGTTGAACAAGAAGAAAATATGTCCAGTTGCTATGACTCAACCTTCAGACAACTTTGCCTAGTTACTGAGAATCTTCATTGACCTATGCATTTTGGGGAAGAAACCTCTGAGGGAAGAACTGAAACGGGGCTGTCAAACTTGCAGCCCTTGGGTTGGATATGTCCTGCACTGGCCACAATCATGACCAGTTTAGGAAAGGGGGAAAAAGTCGTGATACATCATATGATACTGCCATGATGATACATGTTTGACAGCCCTGAGTTGGAACATTACAATGACCCTCTGACTAACTAACTTGCTGACTCAGGAACCTGCTTGGATGAACAGTGAAATATCTCAAACTAACAAGAAAATAATTCCAGTTGCCATGACTTAACATTCAGACAACTTTACCTGGATGCCTGAGAATCTTCATTGACATCAGAAGTTGCAGCACTCATACCAGGTCTTGCCCAGGTAACATGTTATATATGAGGAGATAAAGAGAGCCCAAGTGTCTCTATAAAGGAAGCAGCACAACAACACAAGGCTCACCCTTATCACGTGGACAGAGATCCTATTCATGAGCATCACTGGTAAAAAAATCTATCTCCAAAACAGCTGATGGAAGGATAGTACCACAACAGGCCAAAGTAAAAGCTGTTCTGATATTTTTGGATGCAAGACTAGGCAAGAACAATATCAAGTCTACTGGCATGTAGTACCATGGAGCCCAGCTGAAGTCATTATGCATGTTAATAGCACATTGATTGAATAATGATTTTGTCTGTTCAAGGCCCCAGTAGGCTAACGAATTGGGAGAATCCACAGTACCTTACGGTGGAACAAAATGATTTTTACCCAGAGGACTAAAATTTATCATGGAGTAAGGGGAAGGGGGAAGAAAGAGGGGGCAGAGAGAGAAAATGGAAGGAGAGAGAGGGGAAGGAGGAAATTCAGGAAAAAAAATTCAGAATGGTGGGGAATCCCACATGGAGAATAAAAGGAATGAACTCTGCAGTTGATGTTGTATAGAAGTAATAAAGAGAGAGCTTCTTATGAGTATGAATTTTGATCTGGCATAATCATGAATGAAAAAGCTTTTTAAATTGTTGTAAAGAGTTACTTGAAATACTTGGGGAAAATAAGAAACGTACCAGTAGTACAACAAGCAATTTTAATTTAACTTGCTATGCTTTTAAATTGCTTGAGATGTTATTGTTAAACAACTCTGCTGCTTTCCTTTAATGATATCTTTTTGAAACCATTAATGTTGTTTATTATAGGGTAACATTCTGATTAACATAAACATGAGCACAACCACTGAAAACAATGAAACAATTACATATCACAACTAACATAAACTCTTTTAACTTGAAATTGGGTGTAATTATTAGTGCTTCATTTTGAATTCTATCCTTGAACTCTGGAAACTGCCTATTTATAAATGAATAATAAAAGTATTAATGTAATAAATAATAGCATGTTCTAAAAATGAAACTCAACTCTGATCTTATTTCTTTTTATTGTGATAAAAGATAAATCTTATATACAGATGGTGCATGACTTATAACCATTCATTTAGCAATCATTCAAAGTTATAAAGGAACTGGAAAAAGTAATTGATGAGTGGTCCTCACACTCACAACAGTTGCAACATCCCTATAGTCATGGGATAAAATTTTGGGCAGTTGGCAACTAGCATGTATAACAATGGTTGCAACATTTTGGGGTCATAGGATTGCCACTGTGACCTTCCCAGCCAGTTTCCAACAAGCAAAGCAAAATCAATTGGGAAAAGTTGGATTAACTTAATGGTTGTGTGATTCACTTAATTGCAATGACTTATTTAGCAGCCACTTAGCCAAAAAAGGTCATAAAATTAGGCTCAACTCATTTAACAATTGTTAAATGTTAATGACCTTTTCCCGTTTCTTTATGGCCTTCCTTAGCAATGGGAATTCTGACCCCAAATATGTTTATAAATTGGGGAGTATCAGGGATATCAGGAAAAAGTCCGAAAAATCAGAATGGGGAGCACAGCCAAACAATCAAAGCCTCATCTCTATTTATCATGTATCTTCCATCTTGACTTTTTTTTGACTCTATCTGCAGACACCTCTGCTTTATGTTTAACAACTAGATATCTGATGAACCACCATCTTCCTTGGCCATTAAAACGTAAGTGTTGAAAGGCTGTTTCGGCTGCTGCAATTTCTGCTTTGTAATGCTTTATTTGCAGGGGTGGGATTCAAATTTCTTAACAACTGGTTCTGTGGGTGTGGCTTAATTTGTGGGTGTGGCTTGGGCGTGTGACTGGCTGGGCGTGGCTTGTATGTAAATATAAATATTTATGTAAATATTGAATTTTTTATAAAAGAAGAGCAACTTTTACCCATAATCAAGCAAAGCAGGCAGACTGAGTTGCTCGCGGAGTCACAGATTCACTCAGAGATCTACCTTTCTGCAATCTGCTGCCTGAGTCTGCACTGAAAAATAGAAGCTTCAGTCCTAAAGGAGGTCCAGCTCTGCTTTTAGACTAGCTAGAAAGCAAGAAATCCAACAATTTCCTGATTTCTAGCTACTCTAAATTTCCCGGCACAGCAGAACAGCTGATAATCAGAAGAAAAAAAAAGGAAAAAATAGCAACTTACCAAACACAGGCAAGTTTGATGGCATGCATGCCAAGTAAGGAGTGAGTGGGTAGGGAGGGTCGATGACACTATCTAACCATCTTGTCCTTTGCCATCCCCTTCTCCTTCTGCATTCAGTCTTTTTCAACTTCAGGGTTTTTTTCCACTGAGTCCTCTCTTCTCATTAGATGGCCAAAATATTTGAGCTTCAATACCTGTCCTTCCAGATATTGGATTTCCTTAGATCTTTATTACACAAATATAATTATGTTTCTAGTTTTCCTTCCTCTTTTAGCCTTTTCATTTCTGGTCATAATATTTTCTTTGTCTTCCTAAAATGAATGTGAAAAGTAAGTAGAATATTTTAATGAATTACATGTACCTGTTAGCCGATCTGAGATATATTGTTCCATTCATTCATTTTTAGTTTGATAGCAATAGCAATAGCACTTATATATCACTTCAAAGTGGTTTTACAGCCCTCGCTAAGCAGTTTACAGAGTCAGCATATTGCCCCCAACAATGTGGGTCCTCATTTTACTGACCTCAGAAAGATGGAAGGCTGAATCAACCTTGAGCCTGGTGAGATTGGAACTGCCAAGTAGCCTGCAGTACTGCATTCTAATGACTGTACCACTGCAGCTCTTACGTTTTAGATGTTTTATTCTATGCTATAGATATGCAGACAAGATATATCTTTGACAAAGTGTTTCATGAAGGATGGACTTTAACATGAGTGAACTTTGAATAACATCCATTGTTTTTCTGTTTATTGTTTTTTTACATATTGGGAAATCATTTCTGTGAAAAAACAAAACCTAAAGCCTGCTGAAATATAAAGGCTCACTCTTCGTATCCCAATGAAGTGTTTCAAGTTTAAGTACAATAGAAATATACATCTTGCTAAATCTTATTAAAGGATAAATATCAGCAGTTGGTAAGTGAGATTGCCTTCAACCAAAACCTCTTCTTCGGAAATGCTTGCATTCTGACATGTGACAAATTGCTGGAACAAATGATAAATAGTTAAATGGACAGGTGATGAATAGCCTCATAAGCTTGCAGGGCAGCTGGTGTAAGATACTAATTGGTTCTGTGGAACTGGTTCTCGTTAATAAATTCACTTGAGGGAGGTTTGCTAAAAGGGAGGGGGAACAAGGTTTCCTTTTTCTTGGTTAGACGTCTAGAAAAAATGTGGTGCTTGAGGTGACAAACCACTTAGGACCTATTATGTCACCAACCACATTAATTTAGTCTATAATGTCCTTTGTTACTTTTCATAGCCAAAATCTTCCCATCTAAGTCACCATTCATGAATTAAAAATCTGATCAGGGAGTGTTGCCTCATGTGAACAGACCTATTTCTAGAGCTGTTCAAGCCTGTGTCTAGATCTGTGTCTGTTAAGAATTTCCAATCTCTTTAAAATGAGTGGCTGTCTTAATGGTCTTCCATGTAGGTGAAATGAAGATGGTTAAGCCTCACAAGCAACATGTCAACCCTGAAGCTGACCTTACCAGAGCTATTTTGAGGCTTCAGTGTTGCCACACTGGAGCTGAAGGATAGGGAGGGGGGAATTTAGATAGCTGGGGTTTTGTAGCTGAAACAAAATACTTTCTCCTGGGAACCAAGGACATTTCTACAGGTCGCCGGATGGAGGAGGAGTGAAGATACCAGGCAACCGGGTGGTACCCTGATTGGACCATGTGACTGATTGTTTGGAAAGTGGGGGGGGGGGCATTTACTTTTAATTAGGTGAAAACCACAGGAACATTTAGATTTGGTTTTTACCAGATTATGCCAATATGATATGTCCAATAAAATTATTCTTTGAGGAACCTACCTGCCTTGGAGTTCTGTTTGCTATGAACATATTACTTGGAACTCTGACACAATGCTTCCCTGTAGCAGAGAGCTTATGGATTACTTATCCCCAAGATGAAACTGACAACCTCTTTGATGGCCTTCCAGAAATGGTTAAAGACACATTTGTTCTGGAGAACCTATGGGGATTGAATGCTTGCTGTTACACTTACCGTTTTTATGGTTGCTTGCCTTTTTATTGGCTTTTATGTTTTTATTCTGTTCTTATGTTTTTTATGTTGTAAGCCACCGGGAGTCATTTTGATTAAATCCAGCAGTATACAAACACATAAACAAACAAATATTGTTTTGGAGAACATAAACAATGATCAAAATCTCATACCATGATTAAATGTGTTCCAAACACACCCAGCTGCACAGTTAAAATAATGAACAGAAATGATAGAAAGGAAGAGGAAGAGGAAAAGCAAAACAGAGACTTTATCTGACAGATGTTGAGAATATTCTTCACAGTAGCTCTGCAAAAGCTCCTGGTCACCTAAAATAGGAATGCTAAGCTAGCTACAAACCCAATAAAAACAGAAAGGTTTGCTTCACCACCCTTAAAACTAGAAGGTACTTACCTGTGCTTGGCTGGCTTCACTTTGTCTTTTCCCACCAGAATTCTAGACATCTCTTTTGGAGCTGGTAAATCATGGTTCTCGATGAGATCCACAATCACAGGAAATGCACATGGATGTAATCAACTTGCCATGTTTATTCCAAACTGCAAAAAAACAAAACAAAACAACCTTCTGCCACACTGTGCACCAGAGTTTTGGGGAAAACCCTAAACTCTCTCTAAAATTGCATTGAGTCCATCAATTGCTGGATAGGCTTCACCTCTCTGGTAGAATTTTGGGAATATGAAAACCATTAAGAATAACCATACAAGATTATCAAGGTGATACAAGCCACTTCTTTTAACATTCACATGATAATTCATGTTTCAACATGTAGAGAAATTCTCTGAAAAATATTCTGGAGACATAATATTTTTTTTAAAAAAAAAAGCCATGACCTAAGAAGACAGATTATGGTAGGAAAAACAATTCCATTTTTCCCCTCTCATCTGACCCTCACCTCTCTTGCATCTTGCAAGTAATATACAGGGTCCTAGTAAAAGCTGAAAGATTGTTAACAAAAGGAAAGTAATGAGATCTACAACTTTAAGTTAGTGCTTTGGTGGGAATAATACCTCTATCCTAATCAAATGCATGCCATTATCAAACTATTTCTGTGTATCATCTATGCCAGGAAACCATGTGTGAGTGCTGACCCAGTACCTAGAAATGGGGATAAGTTGGACAAAAGACAGAAACTTGCAATTGAATCCCTCAAAGGCATAGGCACTGTCTGTTGACAGTTCATTTAGTTCAGCCTCAGTTAAGGAACTTGCATAATTTGAATTTAATTGCTTTAAAAAGAAGGTGAAGGGTGTGTTTGTAGAACCATCTTTTTAAATAGAAGCACAAATGGTCTTTTTGGAATGAAGACCTTTTTTTTTTCATCTTTCACTACTTATCAGCTCGGATCATTTCTGGACTGGTATCGTTTGGCCCCACTGATTAATATACAGTATATTCAGAGGTCGTATTCAGCAGGTTCTGACCAGTTCTGGAGAACCGGTAATGGAAATTTTGAGTAGTTCGGAGAACCGACAAATACCACCTCTGACTGGCCCTGCCCCCATCTATTCTCTGCCTCCTGAGTCCCAGCTGATCGTCTGGGTCTTCTTTAGTTGCCCTGCACAGGAAAACGGAGCTGGAAAGCAGGTTAATGGGGTGGGGAGGGAATGGGATTTTGCAGTAAACTTCCCCCAGGAGTGGGGAGGGAATGGAGATTTTATAGTATCCTTCCCCTTGGAATGGGGTGGGAATGCAGATTTTGCAGTATCCTTTCCCTGCCATGCCCACAGAACCAGTAATACATTTTTTTTTGAATCCCACTACTGAGTATATTGGCAACTTCAGGGCTGAACAATTGCAGTGTGATATATTGTAGGACTACCCTGGAATTGGGCTCAAAAGTTTCAACCAGTCCAAAATGCAGCAGCTGGGTTGCTGAAGTATATAATATTTTCTCAAAGCATTGAACTGGATACCACTTTGCTACAGAATTTGTTTCAAAGCATTGCAATGATATGCAATACCATGTAAAATTGCCTGCTGCCTTATATATCTGCCAAGCAGCAGCTCCATTTTTAACAGAGATATTCTCTTGAGAATCCTGCATCTGCCAGCAGTTTGCTTTCTCATGAGTCAACAGAGAGCATTCAAGGCACAATTCTAGAATTCTGTTCCTGTGGCGTTATGTGGTTGTCACTTACAGTAGTCTATTTTGGGTTAGAGGAACTCCTTCAGTCTTCCAATCTATCCTGATCTTGCCTGATATGTAGGTTTTTAAATTATTTTTAGATTCAAGCAATTTTTTTT
The DNA here is from genome assembly GCF_900518735.1 of Pseudonaja textilis. The sequence continues at coordinate 19,961,522 of NW_020769321.1, read as the reverse complement.
AGAAATTTGTTCTGAATTATTAATATTTTAATTGGTCTAGTTTATTGTAAACAATATTTTTGCTAATTTGTCACTTTGGGGTTTGTGTTTTAACCTTCACAAATGGGTTAAAATATGCATAAATACATGAGACCTTCAGTACAATCTGTATAGTTATCCATAGTCTGTTGTGGGTAGAATACATGTCAAAAAATAAAACAGACACAGGAAAAAAAAAGAGAGAGAGAGAGAGAGATGGCTGACAGATTAAATTTATCTGTGCATTGCTTTCAAATACCCTCCATCCCCCACCCCTAGTCATAATGAAATAGGCAACATACAGATTTGTTAAATAAATACAAATAAATAAATCCACTGGGAGTGGAGAAAACTGCAGTGCCACTTGCAGATAACCAATATTATGCAGAATCATTCATAGTTTTATGCAAGGTATATTTGTATTCAGCATAAACACCTACTTTCCCATACAGTACATCAAGTTTAAAGTATAATCTACTGCAGAAACTGTTATAAATTAGAGAACTGTCCCCCACTTTTTTAAAAAATTAAAAGCAACTTATACCTTGTGAAAGTCAGCACAGCAATTTGTAGTGTTTTTCAAAACAAGGGTAGGGATGGGGCTTCCTATTAATTTCATTACAATGGTTGCCACGCCAGTTCTTATTTATACTGGTATTCAATTTTATGTAATTATGATCAAGGGATTCGGTTTTAAGAAGCCGGAAGGAAGGTTTGTTATTTTGATGCAAAATCAAATCTAAATTAACTAGATTTTCCACTGTTTAGCATGCAGATTTCTTATAACAAAAGAATGTTTAAAAGCAGAGTTTCAGCGTCAAGGGCTAAATTTATAAAAAGAGGAGTGCTAGGTTTAGATTGTAGTTATAAATTGAGTACTTCTCATTGCAGGTAGTCCCCAACTTATAACCGTTCATTTAGTGATCATTCAAAGTTACAATGGCACTGAAAAAAGTGACATATGACCAGTGGTGGTATTCTTTTACCACCGGTTCAGTGGGCGTTGCTTGGTGGGCATGCTTTGGGTGCAATGCACACACTTTGCATGCACACATGCACCAAACACACATTTTGCACAGGCACAGAGGCATTTGCGCAGGCACAGAGGTGTTTTGACTCATCTCCTTCAAACCTGCACTCTCCCGGTCGCTTCAGCAGCTGCCGGGTGGCACTCTTCTGTGCTGTGCAAAGCAGCTGCGCTTCAAAAGCAGAAGATAAAAGTGAGTATGTGAGCCTGGTGAGTAGGTGGGCCCAACAGCAGAATAGTGGAGAGAACTGGTTCGGTCTCTGCTGCTCATCACTGCTGCTGGCTTGGCAGAACTGGGCTGAACCGATAGAATACCCCCACTGCATACGACCATTTTTCACACAATCCCTACAGTCACATGATCAAGGTTCAGACACTTGGCAACTGGCATGTATTTATGATGGTTGCAGTATCCTGGGGTCATGTGATCAATTTTCGACCTTCTGACAAGCAAAGTTAATGGGGAAGCCAGATTCACTTGAAAATTAGCACTGATGATGTTATCTAGTTTGGGTAATGAAATGTCTGCAAGGAAAACAACCAAGCCCAGAGAGCACTAAAGACCTCCTTATTTAACAACTGTGCTACTAATGACAATGGCAGTGATTCACTTAACAACTGTGGCAAGAAAGTTTGTAAAATGGAGCAAAATTCATTTAACAACTGCCTCTCTTAGCAACGAAATTTTTGAGGTCAATTGTGGTCATACTCAGGGGTGGGCTGCTACCAGTTCTCCCTGGTTCGGGCGAACCCTTAGCTAATTGGTAGGTAATGTTATGGTCGGTTTGGCGAATCGGTTCTTCCAATGACTGACTGGCTCCATCCACCCTTCTCCTCTCAAGAGTCTCCACACGGCCCACTTTGGATCCCAGGTAAGTGCAGGGCCCACATGGAGGCTTGGGAGGGTGAAACATGGGCCTCCCGAAAGTTTGGGAAGGTCAGAAATGGGCATGTTTCCAGTCTTCAGAGGGCCTCCGTGTGGGAATAAACTTTGACTTGGGTATTGGGTAATGATTAGTCTAAGACCTTATACATACATGCTTGCTTAAAGGTCACTGAGATAGTGTAAGGAAATTAAGAACAAACACTAGAAACAATCAAGCAGCTCAGACAACTGTAAACAAGTCTGTACTATATCTAATTATTGTAATCCACAATGTGACTATACTTGCTATGCTAAAAATCTCAATAAAAGAGAGCACTGGAATTTGCTCTGGGCTCTCATCCTGAGAACACTCGCTTGTGTCTCATCGTTTCCATGAGAGACCACCACACCTCCGTAGGTGTTTTACTCTCCCGGAGACTTGGATAAAGCCTCTGGACCCCAGGGAGGACAAAAATGCCCCACCCACCATGGTGTAGGACACTGATTAGGCCATGACCACTATGGCCATACCCACCCAGCAACCGGACAGAGAACCGCTTTCTAAAATTTTTGAAGCCCACCCCTGGTCATACCTATATAGTTTCAAATCTGTACGCATATGTATATATGAGAACATTGGACTTGGGATCCATTTCAGAAAGGTAAACAGGTCATTTAACATGCTCTAGCATTATAGTCTGGAAGAACAGTCTGCTAGGAATTAATCTGGTTTATGGTTCTGGAGGCATTACTGTAGTTATGATTTTTATAGAGTACTAATTCTTTTTATTTCCTTTTACAATGGAATTTTTATATATACAATATGTGGATTATATTAATTAATAGGATAATTATATTAATACTATTAATATATATTGTACATATCATAATAAAAATAATATTTCCTCTTCATTCATAATTTGAAATGTAGAGTTTTTTGGGTGAAATAATATACAGCAATCCTATTTGTCTGAACTGTCCTTGATGGATCCCAGCATTATCTTGCAATTATCTGATAGAGTGACAGAGGAGGCTGAATTGATTTGGAGCTGAATTTTTCAATACCTTCCCATGATAACAATTCTAACTTCAAATAAAGAGCCGATAAGTACTTAAACATAACTTAAAAGCTATCATGATTTTTAAAAAATACCGTAAGCTGGATTTATAGCTATTCTGATCTCAATATCATTTTCCTCCTGAATTAATGATATTTTGTGGTCCCCTAGTAAAGATGTAAGTTATCTTAAAAACAAAAGCATTAACACCAAAAATAGAAGCTATTCACTAAACAGATATACATTTCCAATTACATTTTTCTATCCATATAAAAGACACTAGACTAAAGAAAAGAGATACAGAAAATACAGCCATAATGTTTAAGAATCAGTTTTTGTAATGTTTTCACATACACCCTTCCCTCATATTTCTGTATCATGACTCAAAGATAAAGTATAAGGTTTCGGCAAATTAGGTCTATGTTTAATATCTTTGATAAAGATTTTTTAAAACAACTTAATATTGTATTTGAGACAAAAGTTTATTCCCTTCTATGCCAGGTTTCCTTAGGGAGCCCAACATGTCCTGGACAAAAATCAACTTATTATTTAGTTTTACACAATCAGATATCCCTTTAAGTGATGAGAAATGCTGCATTAAGCCCCATGAGTTTTGAAGTACTTTATTGGTTTTATTTAATTTAATAAGTTTTATTCAGTTTGGGTAGCTGACCTGTAATAAAAATTTTGATTTGATTGAATTTGGAAATATGATTTAGTGAAGCCTTGAGTGAAGTCTTTTCCTTGATTCCAAAGAAGATTTAGAACATCTCTGGTCATAATAAAGAATTTCCTTCTTTAACTATTGTATTTTCCTTCCACGGATATTTGCAAATAAAAGTAACCTGTTTGATTGACATTATTCTGTCAATCATTTTCTATTCAGTGTAGTGTGACAGTTCATAAAAAGTCAGTGTTTCTCATTCATCTAATGACCTTTCTTTTGTAGGGATATTGTTTTCCATACAAGGCATTATGCTCTATGTTGCAGGCACAGGATGCAAAACTATAAAATATCTTACGAATCCCCAATTATTTCTTCCTGTTATTACTGGGGGGTGCTGGGTCAGTGATTAAAGATGCTGAGTTTGGAAAGCTGACAGCCTGGGTTTGAGACCAAAGCACTACATCAGGGGATGAGTTCCCATTCCTTGGCCCAGCTCTTACCCACCTAGCAGTTTGAAAGCATGCAAATGCAAATAAATTAATAGGTATTACTTTGCTGGGAAGGTAACAGTGTTCTATGAACCTTTGTTATATAGCCGTGATGACCACATGATCATGGAAAATATCTCTGGACAATGCTGTCTCCCTTGGCCAAGAAACAGAGATGAGCACTGCACTCTAGAGTCAGACAGAGAAACCTTTACCTTTATTATAATTTAGGCTCTGGTTAGGATTTCTTTCTTAACTTGTCCGATGAAGGTTGGACAGATGTAATCATTTAGGTCTTTTCTCTTATTAATTTAATGAATTATGGCCTCAGATATCCAAGTTTTCATATCTTGTCTTATTATCTCTAGGTATATTTACAAATTCATGTAACAATCTGAGTTTAGGTGGCTCTGAAACAGATAGTGCTGATGGTTCTAAATTCTTCAAATAGAACAGGTCTAGTTGTCTATTTGTTCTTAAAGCATGGGGGAGATCTTCTGTTTTGCAAATAAATGGAATCATGCAGTACACTAAATCAGGAACAGAGAATGAATCTTATTGTTATCATTATTATTTTTCCAGTCAATTATGTCCAGATGTTAGAGATTACCTGAACAAGTCCCTGTAATTTTCTTGGCAAGAGTTTTCAAAAGTGTTTTGCTATTGCCTCATTCCTGAGCTGAAAGAAAAGGGTTGGGCCAAAACCTAGATGGTTTCATATTCAAGGTGGGACTAGAACTCATAGTCTCTTAGTTTCTAGTTTGAAACTTTAAACACTACAACAAACTAGCTCACTATTATTATTACTATTAATTACATTTATATCCTACTTGACTCCCAGTGACTCGGGCTTAAGAACAACAACAAAAAAGAAGGAGGCAGAAAAACCATGAGGCGATAGAACAATGATGACCAAGAAAACAAACTCAGAGAGAAATAGAACTACTGAACACAATGTGACCATCCTGGCATTTCTTCCACCATACACACTAAAATAAAAGACAAATAACATATCCTAACAGTGGCACATATTTCACTGGTTCAATTCTGGAAATCACCTAATATACCACCAATACAATTTATTATTCAAAAAAAGTGTGAATGTGCAGAAATTGAAAAACTTACATTAAAATTAAAAGGAAAAGAGGAGGCAGAATTTTACTCGATCTGGAATAAGTGGTACAATTGGCTAGAACATAAAAAAATGAAAAGGGGAATCAAAGGGGAAAAACAAATTTATGAAACAGATAATGATACATATGATACAGGAATTGTTAATGTTAGTCTTAGACTCCCTTGTTCTTTAAACAGTCAATAGAAGGAATTCATTGGTAAAAATAAGTATAATCCAACAACAAACATTAATAACAGAACATTATGTTTGATAGAACATAAATAACAGAGAACCTATAGGAAGCAAGAAATAACTGCAACATAATATAATTTAGGAAATATTTAACTCACTGTCAAATGTATTAAAGGAAAGTTTAATTAGTTTTAGCACAGAGATTATTGTAACACTTGTCTGTATAGATCTTTGTCTTTTGAGTTTGTATATTTGTATATTTTAATTTTTTGTATTCAATAAAGTTTGTTTTAAAATTTAAAAAAAGACAAATAATGTATATACTATTTATACATCGCTAGTTTTGTACCGTTGTTTTTAACCCATATGCTCATTTTGGTACATATGTAGTGTTACATTCCGGGTCTACTAAGCCTAATTATTTCATGTTCCAACTCCCACCTCCCAATCCAACCATTGGTAAAATCTGTTCCACATATTGTAATATTTTGTCTCCCCTTTGTTTCTTAGTTCTAATGTTAGTCTATCCAATTCTGCGCAAACCAATATTTTCTTTATTATATCCCTTTCTGATGGTGTATTTTCACTTTCTCATTGCTGGGTGTATACCATTCTCGCTGCTGTCAGAATGTGTAATATTAAATATGAAATTCTTTTTTAACTATGTAGAAGCCAATTTGGTTTAATGGTTAAGATACCAAGCAAGAAAAAAAAAAGGAGACTGAGTTCTAGTCCAGCCTTAGGCATGAAAGCCAGCTGTGTGACTTTAGGCCAGTCTCTCTCTCTCTCTCCCTCTCTCTCTCTTTCTCTTTCTCTTTCTCTCTCTCTCAATAACTTACCCCACAGAGCTTTTATTGTGAGAAAAAAAGGAGGAGGAAGGAGTATTAAATATGTTCACAGCTTGGAGTTATTTATAAAACTAATAAAAGCTGGTGGGGAAAAAAATAAACCAAATAAATAAAACCCTATCTATCTATTAAATTGGTTAGGAAAGCAAATAATGGCATTGGATACAGGGAGATTTGCACTGAGAAAATAGCATGACATAAGGGTTAAAGCTTTCCCTTACTTCATGATGCTGATCTGAATGGAGATCTCAGCATTTTTAACAGAATATAAAGAAATAGGTTTAATAAAACATTCATAATCAGTGTCCAATTAAATGATATTTTAAACATTGCAAATACGTTGGAAAAATCTCATAAGGCATTTAATTGCAATCTTTTGAAAAAGTGTGATCTTTCTTATTAATGTGAGAGTGAAAACTACAGCTCTTAACACTGGACTAAATTTGTAGTCATAACCTTGTACAAAATAGATTATAATGAAAAAAAAAAAAGATTTCAGACCTTATCAAATTGCATCATCTTAGCTCATGACAAGTTGTCAGCACAGGAGGCAATTATTTCAAGCAAAGTATTAAGAACAACACTTAACATTTTTGTACGGATGGCAGGAGCAGGAAAAGCATTAATTTAATAGGAGAGCCCAAACTACTTCTTTTTTTCTTTTTAAACTTTCAATTAATTAGTTTAATCCTGCTTGGCCCTTAAGAAAAAAAAATGGATTGATAAATGGCTATTGCAAAGTAGCTCAGCAGGCTCAAAACAAGGCTTATATTTATGAAATATTTCCAGTTTGCTGGGCTCAAGAAAGTTTGTGTAATAGAAAGAGCATAGATCTCACCATGATGGCATGCCAGTCTCTAGCGGGTCATTCGGAAGAGTATGAAAGGAAGGAGAAGTGGGTTTTAGGGACAGCATGCCTACGGTTAGGAGATTTTTAGTTGGTTGCTGTGTTGTTGTTTTTAACAGAGCAACACTTCCCAGTACAGCAAGCAGATTTAAGCTAAAAAGCTCCAATGCCTAAAAAGCCTAAGGGGGCTTGAAAAACATGTCACCGAGTGGCAGGAACTTGGAGAGCATTTCACTTTCACTGTGAGTGAAACAGTTGAACAAGTTCTATCAGCAGACATAGCCAATGCCTCGGTCACCCTAGCCAAACAAAGGAAATGGGAGACATTTGATCTAATTTCATGTGAGAAAGAGAGAGAGAAATGTATGGCCCAAAGAGATCATGGCTACATGGACATTGAGAAATGCAAGGAAGGGCTTAGCCTTAGTCAAAATTTGCAGGATGCAGACTCCAGCCATTTTTCACACACTTTCTGCTCATTGGTTCTATGGCTGTTTGCCACAGAAGAACTCCTCTTATAGAGTGGCACAAAATAAATCCCCTCATTTTATCACCCAGAAAGAGCTGTGTGAAATAGGTTGGGTTCAGATATTGTGACTGTCACCCATTCACCTCCATTCTCAAAATCCATGCCCATGGACTAAGGCTATCGATTTTCACATATCATTTATAAAGGTAAAGGTTTATCCTGTCCAGTCATGTCTGACTCTAGGGGGCGGTGTTCATCTCTGTTTCTTAATTGAAGGAGCCAGTATTTTCGGGAGACACTTCCATGGCCATTCCATGGAATTCTGTTATCTTCTCACCAAAGTGGTACCATATTTATTTACTCACATTTTCATGCTTTTGAACTGCTAGATGAGCAGGAGCAGGGGCAAGTAACAGAACTCAACCCATCATGCACTACTTGGCTCTCAAACCTGTGCTGCCAGTTTTCCAGCTGACAAGCTCAGCGCGTTTAACCACTGAGCCATCATGCCCCATCAGCATCTACTGCATATCCATATGTTTGTCAGTACTGTCCCCTTCACAAGGCCCACCCTATTATATAGTAGAACAACTTTCAAAAGGGGCAGGACTTAGAACATATTGCTGCCTTTTTTGATCCCTCCTCCAGGGACACCCCTGCACAAAACAGTTACATTGTAAAAAAAGAAGAATTAAAATACATGTGGGGCAGAGCTTTTAATTCCTAATTAGACTGCAATGGTGTTTTTTTTTTTCCTTTCAAATTAGGGAGGGCAACCTGACTTGGGAACTAACAAGAGTATAGATAACAATTGTTTTTATTTTCTTTATTTTGTTTCTTTGAATATATTTTTATATTTTTGATCTGGAGGAGCCTGACAAATCCACTTTTCTAAAATAAAATAAATTTGCTAGGTCAGCCTGGTCTTCATTCTTTTTCAGTTACTTAGAGATTAAATGACATACATTTGTGTGTGTGTGTGAGAGAGAGAGAGAGAGAGAGAGGGAAGGAGAGAAAGAGAGAGAGAAAGCATATCCATATTAAAACTATGTATTTTGATAATTGAGGTAAAGTGGAATTTTCATTTTTCTCTTATATGATAAATAAGATTTATCTACTGAAATGACTGTTCCAGTTAGAACACAATCCTTTGAGTAATCCTTAAGTGAATGTGTGAAAAAACAGGGTGGGGGATTAGATAGCTGTGGGTCCTAGGATCAGCCTTGTCATATCAAATGCTGTAGCCAGTCAGCATTGACCAGTTTTCCTGCTTTAGGAACAGATTTCACCCTGACACATTTTCTCAGGAGGAAACAATTCATTCCTATATGAATGAGCTCTTCTTGATTCAATGATTTTTGGACACATTCTTCTCCTCTTGTGCAGTAACAAATAATGTTTTTTTCATGCATACCCTAATTTCAAACTAACCGCAGCAAATCCAAAGTTTTTCCTTAAAATGATTTAAATCTCAAACATCACCTGGACCTTTAGTTTTATTTAAAATAACAAATGTTTGTGCATGCTATGTGCAAATTATAGTTGTTTGGGAAGATGGCTACTTCAAACAGAAGAGCTGCAAAAGCAATTTCTAATTTGTTTTCAATACAGTGGCTTTTCTGTTCCAAACTGCTGTCTTTCCAGGACTAGCACGCCAAATAAGTCTCTGCAAAATATATATAATTGGATCTTTGGTGGGAAAAGAATCTGGTATGTAGCATGAAGCAAAACCAAGTCACTTCTCGGTTGATTTCAGCAATGATATCATGTTTTGGAGTTGGGATGTTGTTCATTGTCGGAAATTGAAGAGAGCTGCCCTATTAACTATAGTGTAGGGAAAACTTCTCTCTCTTTCTCTGTCATATTATGTCGCGGAGTTAAGTATTCTGTAAGGTTATCTGTTTGTTGTCTCTGGCTGCTTGAATTGAAGTCTGGATGTTGAAATTCCATGTCTCTCAAGCTTCCAATTTTATATTTGAATTTTCTGCCAGGTGATATTTCAGCTCCACCCTACTCTGAAATGACATTAAGTAACATTCCAGTGTCATTCTCTTCAGGTTCTGACATTATTTGTAAGTTTCTAGAAAACCCTGTTTAAAATCTGAACCGTGAATTAAAAATTTTCTTCACCTCTGTTATCCTTTTAGGTACAAAATGTATTTATATAACTTCCTCAAATCACTTTTATTTTGCTAGTGCTTCTTATCCTTTCCCAAAATATCCTATGTGAATTCTAACAGGTACAAAGCATGTGAGTATTCAGCAGAAGAGATCCATCCACAGAATTTTAAGTAAGCATCTGGAATGTTACTAATTGTAATTGTAGAACAGAGATAATAGAAAGAGCCATGTTCACCATGTAAAGGAGTACTGAAATGAGGGGAAAATCAAATGCGCTCTTGTGTTTAGATGCCCAGGAAATGACTGGCTGCAGCTGGATATTAGAAACATGTGCATTTTTCTACTAAACAAGATCATGACAACTGAATAGGTTTGATAACCAGCACCATGGACAGCTCATTTTCTAAAAAGCCTTGCTTGTTGAAAATGGTACTTGAGAGCATTCTCATTCAAATGCCAGCACTGAATGAAACCTGATGGAATCCATCTAAACTCTGCACAGTTAAATCCAAGCCAAATGTTTATTTTCATGACAATGAAAAATGACTATGTTAGCATAGCAGAAGTGGGTGCCAGAGGGAATTGAATGGGGGAAGCATAATTTCTTCAATTAGGTTGGCATCAGTGGAAGACATGGCATTTCCAAGGGAGGGAACAGTTTCCCCTGGATGCTCCCTAATTCACAGTTTACAAGCATCAGAAAATACTAGTCTCTAACCTTTTTAAAAACGGGTAGAATGCAAAATATGTAATCAATCTCCTGCGTATTTTCTAGGAAGGCTATGTTTAGTGTTTTTAGCTATTTAATGAACACTCCTAGCAATAATTTACATACACATTGAATTGAGAAGGAAATCCCCAAACATTTATTCAGATGGGGTGGAAAATTTCTGATAGGAACTGGTAGTTGAATCTAAATCTATATTCAGAAATCTAAAGCTTAATCATTAATCCAATAATTAATACCCCAAAATAAATACTATAAGTCAAGGCTGCAGTCATATTTCTAATTCCAATCATGTTGTTTTTTAATGGTGATTTGTATGTAATCTTAGAGAGAAAGGGCAAAATATAAATGTACTTATAATTACTGTTAACAAGTTTGGAAGCCATTTGCTCATTATTCTTCCTTTTTTTCTTTTTGCTACAGTTCTATCATTTTTTTTCATTTCTTTTTCTCTTTTCTATTACTTTTCTCTATTTCTTTTACCTTTAACTTGAAATTTGTATTGTTTTCACTGTCTGGAAAAACTGTTTAATAAGATGTGGTTGGGGAGAGAGAGAAGATTTGTGCAAATTATAAGATACAAGTGCATACACAAGTGCATACGTCATGTAATTTGGGTTGGAATGTTACAATGCAGGTTTTGTCATTTTCTCCTCTTGGGATCTATGAGGACAACCATGCTGAAGAATCAATTGTTGCTATTTCATATCCATTTCTCCCTCCCTCCCCCTTTTCTATGTGCTTAGGAAACTATAGGAGTGGGATCAAAATTATTTGTCTCAGTTTAAAGATTCAAGAGGTTTCTGGTATTCAGATATAAGACATTTAGCCAGACTAAAGTTTTTCCTTTTCCTTTTCCCCTGGGTAGGTCTTCACTTCTTTTAGGTCAGTCTGTCTGGCATGAATTAAACCATGGCTGCTTAGAAAGTGGTATCTTATGATGTCCTGTAAATGCTCTGTTGTGAAGATATTTGATGTTACCTGGAAAAGAGAGCCTAAGGGAGGACTCCAAGCTACACTAAGAGACACTGCATGGTTGAAAGCACCCAAGGAAAGTATTGATTTATTTATTAGATATATTTTCTGCAAAATGGTACTCAGTGTGGCTGTAATTCCTTGATATATCTTTCAAAAGACCAGGGATTTATGTCAAATGTGAACTAGGCAACAATGTGCTTTCTTTCATAGAGTCCATAGAACATGGAGCATAGAATCATATGGCTGGAAGAATGTTGGAGGTCTTCTAGTCAAATCCCTTGCCCATAGCAGGAGACTATCTCAGTCAAATGGTTGTCCAGTCTATTTTTGAAAACTTCCAATGATGAAGTACCACAACTCTAGGAGACAAGCTATTCCTTTGATTAATTGTTCTCACAGTCAGAAAATTTCTCCCTACTTCTAGTTTGGATCTCTCTTTAACAAACTTCCACCCTTTACTTCTTATTCTGCCTTCTGGTACTTTGAAGAGTAAGTCAATCACCTCTTCTCTGTGACAGCCCCTCAAGTACTGGAAGATGGGTATCATGTACCCTCCCCAAAGCCTTCTCTTTAATAGGCTGTGATAATGTCACAGGGAATACCAGGGCTTGCACGATTCTAATCTTTGTACGTATAAGACACATTACCCTGGCTTCCTGTCAGGGTTGTCTAGATTTGGAGGCATATTACTAATGTGAAATATTACTGCCCTTGCTAAAAGCTGAGCAAGATGGAAGGGCTAGTCGAGCTGAGGATTTCTGATTGCTCTGAATAGCTTTTCCTGATATTGAGACTTATCTCTATTTATTTCATCATATAACCGAATGGCTGTTGCATTTCACAGCTCAAATTGTCCATAAATATTCACTACGATCTAAGTCTGAATTCATGAACAGGTTCTCAAGTCACATTAGAAATCTTCCAGATGCTATGGATGCCAGCATGTTTGACACCAGCAGCACAAATGGATCTCTTCCTAGCTGTTTTATGTCATATATTAATGAAATGTAGTCTCTCTGTGCCCAGGAATGTATGTGTCTGTATAAAGAAGGGAGTCGGAGGGAGCCTGTTTGTGATTCAGTGAGATAATTTTGACAGCAAAAGCAATTAGATGGCATTTGGGATGATTAGCCCAGCTCTTTGCTGTCACATTGTACCACAATGTTGAGTTCCTCAGTTCAGTGTTTGTCATTTGTAAATCTGCCAACGCCACAGTGCCTCAAATGCCAGTATAATATTTCTGGGGATGCTGCCAAAGGGGAATTGTTTTCCTCTGGGTGGTCCTTTTTTTGCAAGCTACATAGTGATCTGTAAGAAGGGGAGGTTCACCTGAATCATCTTAACCTCCCCCTTTTGGGCAGGTCATACAGTGGAAAGCTAATGCTATCCATAGAAATAATTCTGGCATGGCTAGCCTTTCTAGGAACAAGAAGTGGTCATTAAAGTTGTGCAAATGCATGGTTTTCTGGTAGTCAGTTTCACAAGGGCTATTGTTGTGTATTTGTGATTGTCTTGATTCCTGACTATTGATTCCTGATTATTATCAGGCTAATCCCTATAGTTTTCTTGGCAAGACTTTGAAAATAGTTTGCCACTGCTTTCTTCTTTCTAAAACTGTGGAGAGGATCTGGCTCAAGGCCACCCAGCTGGCTTTGTGCCTAAAGGTGGGATTAGAAATCACAGTCTCCTGGTTTCTAGGCTGGTGCCTTTAGCTGTTACACCAAGCTGGCTCTTTCACAAAGTTTCAAGGATCTTATTTTGAAGTAGAAAGTGTAAGGTGAGACTGTATATTCCACCATGGCTAAAATACCAACATTATGAGTTAATATTCATTTTTGCATTTCATTTATATCCCGTCTTATCTCTAGGAAGTCCCCCTCAAGGATGTTTAAAGAGCTTACATCCTTATCAGAACAATCTGAGAAATAGAATTTGGCAAGAGATAATGATTAGCATAAATTTACCATGTTTAAGGGAGAATTGATATTTGGAATTTCTTCAGTCGTAAACAAACCACAATGGCACTTAGTATCATCTTAACAAATATATAGTTCCTCAAAAAGTTGTAGGTTTTAGAAATATAAAGGAATACTATCTTAGATTTCATTTTGCATATAATATCTTTATCTATTTAAGTGGATTCCACCACAGCATCAATCAATTTTCTGTTGGTTTTTTTGTTCTCTCTTTCCCCACTCCCGCTTTCTATTTTTCTTTAAATTAATTTTGAAAATTGCATAAACATAGCACATAACTGTAGTATAGTTGCATAAAAGATCTGTGCGTACTTGGGCAGCTGATATTAGGTTCATTACAGTCTAAATATATCTCCGTATTATATCTCCATATGTTTATGGAGGTATCTGTAAACAATAACTATGGATATTCTTGCTTATTTTAATGATTTGCTGAATAATTTAGAAAAGCATTTTTAAATTTTAGATTGCTTTTTATTGAAGGAATTTCACTGTTTAAAAGGTGTTGGCACACTGTAACTAAAATGCATAATCTACCTTAAAAAACCTACCCGTAAAAAAATTCTAACTATCTTCTGAAACGTCAGAGTTAAAGTCTTCAAACATTTTTTTTTAATTAAAGGCAACTTGAACCCTATAAGGTATGGAGCAAGTTTCATCTCTTTTGGGCTTTGTGATTCATAGCCACCTGGGTTTCATCCCACTGTATCTATTTTATCCATTCTACTTTGGAGATGGAAAGATGGGAAATGTTTAAAAATTAAACCTTGAGCAAGAAGCACAGAAAGGCGCCTTCTGCTGAGTCAGACTGTTAGATCATCTAGTCCGTAATTATGGCTGCTGAGGGACTGCAACTTTGTCATCTTCCAGTTAGGAATTTTTCCAACTCTATCTAGAGATGAAGGAATTGGGTCTCGGCTTATTTATCTGCAAAGCAAATCTTCTATTCCAGAGCTATAGCTGATTCCTATTCTACATAGCATTCTGATTTGACTGATGATTGAAAAAGAGCAGCTGCTGTAATCTTGAGGTAAATCAGCCCTCACACTTTGCTATTTGAGAAGCAGTAGGATACAGCAGTTAAGGAGACCACTTCCCACCTAGCTATGGATAGTTATTGGTTTATTTTGGATTGGCTATACTCACACAACCTATCCTAGCTCAAAGCATGTTTGTAAGGAAAACTGGGAGGAAGGTAGTATGTATGCTGATTTAAATTCCCGGAGAAGAGGTGAGATATATCTCAAACAAATAAACAAATAAAGCAAACATATATTTAGCATAGGAACCTCCATTTAATTATCTCTTTTATTAAACCTAGTATGATGGCATTTATTCATTTGACAGCAGCCCTTGATCTGCCGGGCATGGGAAGTGACATGGAAAATTCAAATAAAAAAAGCAATTCCAAGTGGGATAAAACAAACATAATCTAACAATCAACCGAAAACAGACAATGGGCATTTGTTCCAATGAAACAGGAAGATTCTATTAAAATATTGCCAGCACGGTGTATAGTAAACTCCCCATCTAACCCATTATAAATTGAGTGTAAAGCATAATGTGCTGTGGCAGGAAAATCCCTGTTTCAAGTGCTCACACTGACATCTTTCCTAGATTGCATGACACATAACAGGGTAATTGATGACAATTCCAGAGGATAGAAAGTAGCAATTTTTCAAATTTCCTATCCTGAAATTATTTTGGTCTTCCTGAAGACTAATCGTGAGAAATAGGAATGAAACTGGTTCAGTGCCTCTGATATTGACCCTGATTTTTCCCAGGCTTTTGAGTGTGGTTAATGTAGGACATGGCTATGTTTCGGTTGGTGCCTTCCGTACATGACCACTATTTTGGAATCATGGGTCGTCTGTGGTGAGTGATAGGGTTATCAAGCAGAGGTGGACTTCAGCTGTTTTTGACTGGTTCGAGCGAATGGGTTGTTAAAATTCTATGCAGTTCAGCAAACTGGCAAATCCCACCACTGGCTGGCCCCAACCCTCACCACTCTACCCACCCCACCTCTTACAGCCACTCCTTTTCTAGCCAAATCTGCTTTGGTCCCTCACTCGCCTTCGCCAGTACCCGGAAGGTAGCCTACACTCATGCCTGCAGCCCAGCTCCTTCCTCTGGCTCCTTCCCCATTTGCCTGCCTTCAACCCTGGTCTACCACATGGCACCCATGCCCCAGCTGTTTTCCAGCTCCTTTCTTGCTTGTCTTCCTTCACCCCAACTGTTTTCTGGTTCCTTCCCCACTTGCCTGCCTTCACCCCTGGCCTACCATGTGGTGCCTGAGCCCCAGCTGCCCTCTGGATCATTCCTCACCTGCCTTCTCCCCAGCTGCTCTCCAGTTCCTTCCCTGCTTGCTTGCCTTTGCCCTGGCCTACCTCATGGCATCTGGCCTCCACCTGCCTTCTGGCTCCTCCTCCGCTTGCCTGCCTTCATCCCAGCTACTCTCTGGTTCCTTCCCTGCTTGCCTGCCTTTGCCACTCACCTGGAAAGCTGCTGTCATGTATAGGGACAAAGGGACCAGTGGGGGCCTTCCTCCCCTCCCTCTTTGGGGCAGTTTTAGAAAGAAAGGGCTGGGAATTTAAAGCCAGGTGCGCCCAACAGGCCTTGCCTTGCTTCACCCACCCCCACTGGCAGCTCCAGGATGGGCAGAGTTTTGGGTTTCCTGGCTGGCTGCCCCCCCCCCATTCCCTCCTGCCCTTCCCTTTCTGCCACAGTTGGTGGCAGAAAGGAAGGTGAGCCAGGTTGAGCTGCCCCCTCCCCCAGCCTGCATCTCACCCCAGCCTAGACTTGCCTGCCGCAGTTGCCAGCAGATGGAGAGGGGCTGCAAGTTTGCACCAACTGGATTGCCCATCTCCCACCCGCCCACCTGTCTGATCAGGTTGTGAGAGTGTCTGGCCTTGCAGCCACTTCCCACACTCTGGGAACAGCAGTGGCAGTGGCAGTGGCAGAGAACACAGGATTGGCCAGTATTATTACCTCTATTGTGTACAGTGAGATTGGCTGAGCCTTTCTTTGTGCACCCCCTCGAACGCAACAGTGAGGACCGAAGTCCCTAACCCAGTCCCAATCTTATTACACTATGTGACCTTGTTGCACAATGCGCCAGCCCCACAAGTCGGCCATGTCCACATCCAGTCACATGACCACCAGGCCATGCCTACCCAGTCAGTCATTAGGGCAGAGAACCGGTTGTTAAATTATTTGAATCCCATCATTGTTCTCAGGGTAGCTTTTGCTGCTTTATGTAGAGGTGCTTCTACTGTTTTTGCCTGAGTTCAGAATCCTAACCAGACGACAAAAGGCAACTGTACTTTCTGCTTTTTTCATTGAAGACATTTCATTTCTCATCTTAGAAGCTTCTTGAGCTGAAGAAGCTTCTTGGATGAGAAGTGAAACATCTTCAAAGAAAAAAAAAGAAAGTCCAGTTGCCTCTTGAAAAAGCACCTTTGCGACTACCATGACCTGGATAGTTGAGAATCTCCATGGACATTTAACCAGATGAGAGTAATACAACATTGAATCTATTTTCACTAACCTGCACAATCATTCTCTCCTATGTCATCCCTTTTACTCTACCTTTCACAATTCCATTTGGAATTGAAACAAAGAGTTCTGATATTTACATTTATGTTAGCTGACTCCACCTTTCAGTTTTTCCCTGAGTGGAGAAGAGTTAAGTACTTATCATCAATCTTCATCTCTTGTTTTTTGTCAATTTCAATGAAAGCACTGAAATCTTTTTACAAAAGGAAATGGTCAAGGTTGAGAGATCGCCCCTTCGGTCTTCTTTTTCCCCATAGCTCTTTCAAAGTACCATACAGTTCATTGCCCACTTAAATGAAAGGTCCAGTGTTTCTCCTCATCTTAAAAAAAAAAAAAAGGAACAGAACAATGCACTAATGAAATGAAATCACTGAATTTCAATTTAGTTGGGGGAGATTGTGGCTAGTTGCTGCTTGTGAACATTTATTTTTCATTTTGAGAATCATGCCATTTTTTTCATGCTTCTTTTTGAGATTTCTTTTAATTAATTTAGTTTAGTTTTAGTTTACTTTATTGTCATTGCACCTCATACAACGAAATCAAACACCATCTTCAGTGCACATCATGACCATGAAAATAAACACAAACACACATCCTTCACACTCCACTCATTGAATTGAAAACCCCCAACATTGCATTATACAGCAGAATTCAAAAGAGCTACTGCCCTGGGATAGAAGCTGTTTTACAGTCTATTTGTTCTTGTTTTTATTATTCTGTACTGTCTACCAGATGGTAATAGTTCAAAAAAAGGGTTCCCAGGATGAGATGGTTCTTTTAGAATGTTTTGAACTTTCTTAAGGCAGTGGGAGTTATAAAGCTCTTCCAAAGAGGGGAGAGGGCAACCAATGAGCCTCTGGGCAATGACATTAACCCTCTGGAGTGCTGTCCTATCTGCCACTGTGCAATTGGCAAACCATACATAGGTGCAGTAAGTTAAGATACTCTCTATGGTGCAGCGGTAGAAGGTCACCAGCAGTTTTTCATTCAGTTGCTTTCTGAGAAGTCTCAGGTAGTATAGTCTCTGCTGGGCCCTTTTGACCAGTGCTGCAATGTGAGGACCCCAGGTAAAGAGACTGCTATGGTAAAGAGACTGTTGAGACTGGTCTTGTAGATCGTATTACTCAGATTATACACACACACACACACACACACACACACACACGCATGAATAAATGAGATGACACCTCCCACCTACCAGCCATTTGGAAACCCGCCCTCACGAACAGATGAGTACCTAACATGAAGAATGACACCAGACCCACACCCATGAGGGCCACACAAGATGCTACCCACCACACTTCCATGTAGAAAGCAGACTCACACCCACACAGAAGATGAGACACGACCACGGACCAGAAGCCGCACCGCAGCTGCATCACTACCCGCTTCAAACCCCTCCGACCCATACATGAAGCAAACTGATGCCCACCATGAAGATGCGGCATGACCATGAATGCGAAGCCCAACAGCAGGATCACAGCTCACCAGCTCAAATCCCCCAGCAACTAAGACTAACCTGAGCACAACCAAGCCCCCACCTGAACAGAACACGCCCCCAGCCAATCAGAACACAGCCAACCCCCCAACCAATCAGAACACAGCCAAGCCCCCACCCAATCAAGTCACACCCCCACTAGCAGTAAAAAGGAAGAAGCAGCTGCAAGCTCACATTACTCTGAGAAGCACAAAGCTGAAGACACAAGCCTGAAGATGATGAATAAGACTTCATCGAAACGTCGCCTAGATACTTCCAATTTTACGCAGGAGAAAACCCGAATAACCAAAGATTCATATATATATATATAATGAACACTTGATAATGAATCCATAGTGTGGCTGAAATCTGATTCCAATGCTTAGAAGGACGTGTGTCCAATCATGTAAAGCAGGATGGTAGCAGAAAAGTGGGGAAACTGGCAAAAACTGCCACTACAGTCAAGAAAATGCAGCATGCTGGGCACCATCATGATATAATCCTTGCCCTTCTGAGGTAGGTGCCCCAAGGAACAGTCAGTTAAAATCTTTTGTCTGATGGGGAAACTTTAATATGTGGAATTCCTACTTCTTTCTGAGCTTGGTTGTTTGCTTGCAGATGTATCTTTACCCAAGTAGGTCACACCATCAGTACTAGTGAGTATGGTGTTTGCTCCCTGTTTGTATACATTATGTAAGACATGTTTATTACAATATGTACATATTTATATGCTGTATATAACAGGGAGCAAAACCCACCTTCACTAGCACTGATGATGTTAGCTAACTGGGTAATGAAACTTCTGCAAGCAAACAACCCAGCTCAGAGAACACTAGGGACTCCACAGATCAGTCCAGAGCTATTGTATAAATATTCTATTGATAAAACATCAGAGTAATTATTGAAAATGTAAGGAACTTGGGGAGGGTGTCTTTGAGAGAGAAGGCAGCAAAATTCACTGGGTACAAAAATATATCTAAATGGTGACTGCTTCCATCTCAGGAGAGGTCAGCAGGAAGCCCTCCTGAGTTCTTCCTTAAGCCCAGGGAAGACTTCAAGTTTAAGCTTGACTAGCTTTAAGCTTAACTAACTTTAAGTGACTTTTCTGCTTCAGATATTCTCTGCCACCTTGTTCATCCTAACAACTGCTCTTTGGTGCATTTTCTTAATCCCAGAGAGTAAGGGAGGGGAAATCACTGTTTGCATTGTGCGGTTAAATATGGACCAGGGTAATGCTTTAGACTGATGAAGATTAAGATCTCTGAGTAATTTGAAAAAAGAAATTTAAAAAAATGAAATGAAACGAAAAAAGATTTTTTTCCCTTTTCTGTGTAAAAAGATTTCTCTTTTTAATTTCTTTTTTTCAAATTAATCAGAAATCTTAATCTTCATCAGTCAAAAGCAGAAAAGTTGACACTTATGATAAGCTAATAATGAGATATAAATATTTTTCACATCAACTTTTCTCTTGCATTTTTGGGGGTTTTTTTTGCTTGTAGAAAATTTATCACTCTTCTACTCATAATTATAGTAATTATTCCACTGCGAGAAAAAAATACGATTTAAATATTTATTTGAAGTGTTCAAGTTGTGTACAATGTCAGATAAATCCATGTTTTCCCTTTCTCCAAAATTTAATATACTGAAAAATTCAAAGGGGTTTTTTTTCTGTCCCACATATCTGAATTCTGATATTTTTATTATAAAAACTGAACTAAACAGAATATATTTTTCTTCTCTGGATAAATGCAATGGGTGCAGCTGTTCTCCATAATGAAAGCACACAGCTTTTTAAGATAAATTCTTTTCAGAGAGGAAAAAGAGAAAGGGAACTCTAGTGTCTGAATACATCACAATCCAATTAATAGTGTTAAAGATTTGTATACGTTCTCAGACAGTTAAATATTTCACATTCTCTTGGATTCACTTTTTTAAAAGAAATATGTTTTTGATTTCCCTCCTGTTTATGAATACATTTGCAGAAAAGAAAGAAAGAGAGAGAGAAAGAGAGAGAAAGAAAGAAAGAAAAAGAAAGGAAGAAAGAAAGATGTTAACAAAAATACAGTCAAATGAAATTTGCACCCATTACACCATTTCTGACCAAATTTAACTGGTGGAATGGGATTGTCTTACAAAAGCCTTTATGAACTCTATTGAATTTCATCTGGTAAAGATCTGCAAATATATTGTGACATTTCTTATTATGTGAAATTTAGTGGCAATTCCACTTCTGGGTTGTTTCAAGTGAAGTTGTTCAAGAGAGGCAATGACTAATGCCAATTTAGTTGTAAAATGTGAGTTCATCATTCTGTAGGATTCGTGGAAGAGTAAATAGAAACCCACATGTACACTCTTTCAAACATTTTTGAAAGTCCTATATAAATACCATTTACTTGTTTTATGAAATTCTTTAAATCAGAGGCCAGGGATTGTTCTTTAATTGCATGTACACAAAAACAACAAGTAGATGATGATGATCTACTTGTTGTAGATTTGTAGGAAATTCTGGTTCCTACTGTGTGTTTAGGAATGCCATGCATATTTAAATGCTCCTCTTGCCCAATAGATGAACTTGAACCTAACACAAAGCTGAACATTCTTTTCTTCTATAACATTATTGCAGTTTTTAAAGATCAAATTACTATATTTCACACCCTGTACTGTGAGAATAAAATAGGAATTTTTAAAAAATAATTCTTGAGGATCCAGCCTATCCTAAGTCCCTATAATCTTAGGATAGGCTGGATCCTCAAGAATCATTAAAAAAAATCTTCAAAGTAGATGTCAATGGAGATTGTCGGTCATCCAGGTCATGGTTGTCCCAAAGGTGCTTTTTCAAGAGGCAACTGGACTTTCTGGTTTTTCTTTGAAGTTTCACTTCTCATCCAAGCTGAGCTGAAGAAGCTGAAGAAGCTCGGTTGAGCTGAGCTGAGCTGAAGAAGCTTCTTGGATGAGAGGCAAAATGTCTCCAAAGAAAAACCAGTTGCCTCTTGAAAAAGAAAAGTCCAGTTGCCTCTTGAAAAAGCACCATTGGGTCTTCAGAGTAGATCTTTCAAGTGGTAAAAATTATATGTGTATGATTTTTTTTTTTTACAAAAGAACTTCCCTCCCCTATGGTTATGTGTCATCTCCAATTTTGGGTCATCTACTAGAGGCCTGGGAGTTTAACACTTTTTTTAATCCTAGTTGTTAGCACTGCACTCTTCTAAACAGAGAATTCTGAGGTTGTTTCTGGTGTCTGTTGGAGCCACTGCAGTTTAGGTGTTACAGCCCTGAGTGCTTTCATCACTACAGGTACCACATTCATCTTTACTTTCCACATAATCTTCAGTTTTTATTTTATTTATTTATTTGCTGAGCATGTATTAGATAACAGATATAAGTATAAACATGATTATTAATACATGAAATGGATATGAATAAAAGGGAACATTAGGACAGGGATGGTAGGCATGTTGGTGCACTTATGCATGCCCCTTACAGACCTCTTCGGGCCTTGATTCTTCTTCCTTCAGGCCCTGATTCTTCTTCAGCTTCTCACAGTCCTTCCTGATGTTACTGTGCTGTCACCTGATACTTGCCACATCTATCACCATCACTGTCTTCTAGTTCTTGTCTATTACCATAATATCTAGTTGATTGTCCAATAATACATGACTGCCTGCCTCATTCTGGAAGTCCCACAGGATCTTAGCCTTGTTATTCTCCCTGACCTCCTGTGGAGTTTTCCATTTTGGGAGGGTCTGGTATCTATCTGTCTATCCATCTATCTGCCTATATCAGATAGTCCAACACATAGTGACAGGGTGTAAGATGCAGCAGGACCATCATACACTGAATGACACAACTAAATAGCTGGCATGATGCACAGGAACATCTGCACAATATATGGGCTAGACCGTCCCAAGATCAGATGGCAAATTTCATAGACGGTAATGGAGAATAACAAGATGTTTCTCTTGTGATGCCTTCCTTTAGAATTTAATTGACATGCAGGAAGTCAGGGAAGCCTTAGATCAGAATAGACAGGTGAAGTTAGATTTTTGACTTAGGGATGGGCTACGATGGTTTATTTTATTTTAAAAATGCCTTAGTTACCAAGTATTAAGAATCCTTTCTTGGAGTCAATTTCCCATAAAATAAAATATTTGGCTTTGCACAGATATCCCAGCCTGGATCCAGGTCACACACAAGCTTTATTTTTATATAGCTCCGAGCTTATAGGGGGAAAAATGCTTATATCATGAAATATCCCAATTGAGTTTATGCCTGTCTTTCTTTCTTTTGTTCTTAAATGAGAAAACAGACACATCCTTGTTGTTGCCATGAACAGATTTCTTATCACCTGTCCAAGACCCTGTGATTGAGATGATCAATAGTAGTCTGATCACCAGGAATCACTTTGATTTGAGGACAGCCTGTCAGTCACTGCATGTAATTTTGCCTTTCCTTTCTCTTCCCACAGTGACATTTTATAGAAGTGCCAGATGTTTGTTTTTTTCCTCGTTCACAAAGAATAGCATTTGTAATGCACTGGAATAAAATATTAGAATAAGACTTTTTGGCAGGTGATTTTGGACAGATTTGAGACATCCGCTGTGCATGAGAAAATGACAAGCTTTCCTAAACATTCCTGATCCACCTTGGCATTGTGTGGTTTTGGAACCCAATTATTAGTTTAAAAACTGGGATGGAACATGGAATTGGATCAGGTGGTGGCTAGTTCCTCTTTGAGAGAGGGTGGTATCTCAGATGGCCATTGCTGGACCTTAATATTCTAGGTTGGAATAGAAGAACGACAGAATTGGAAAGGTCTACTAGTACAATTCCTTGCTTAAGCAGGAGACCCTACACAATTCTGGACCAATAGGAGATCCTACACAACCCTACACCCTACACAATTCTGGACAAATAGGAGACCCTACACAACCCTACATTCTACACAATTCTGGACAAATAGGAGACCCTACACAACCCTACACCCTACACAATTCTGGACAAATAAGAGACCCTACACAACCCTACACCCTACGCAATTCTGAACAAATAGGAGACCCTACACAACCCCACACCCTACACAATTCTGGACAAATGGCTGTCCAATTAAAACCTCCAGTGATGAAGCACCCACAACTTCTGGAGGCACGTAATTGCACTGATTAATTGTTCTCAGTATCAGAAAACGTTTGATCAACTTTCACCCATGTCTCCAACTCAACATTTGGGTACTTGGCAACTGACCCATATCTATGATGGTTGCAGGGTCCCAGGGTTACGTGATCGCTTTTTGCGACCTTCTTATAAGCAAAGTCAATAGGGAAGCCAGATTCACTTAACTGTGTTACTAACTTAATAAGTAAAGGGATTCATTTAATAACTGTGGCAAGAAAACTTGTAAAATGGGGCAAACTTCACTTAACAAATGTTTCACTTAGCAACATAAATTTTGGACTCAATTATAATGATAAGTTGAGGACTATCTGCAGTCATCTGTCAGTGCATGCATATATGTAGTCCTTACACTACAATCATAATTGAGCCTCAAATTAGGGTTATAAGCCTGCCGGTCGTTAAAATGGGTCACACAGGACTATGCCCAATCTTACGACCTTTCTTGTGATAGTTGTTAAGTGGTCACCATGGGTTGCTAAGTGAATGCTATCCTAATTAAGAGAACACTATGGTTATTAAGTGAATCCATTGTTTGCAATGGGCATTTTTTGCCAGCAAAAATGTAAATCACAGTCATGTGACCATAGGATGTTGCAAAATGTTGTAAATGCAGGCTGGTTGCTGAGCAACTAAAATGTGATCATGTGACTTCAGGGGCAGGGGGGTTATTGTAACTTTGAATCTGAGTTAAAATGGTCTGAGAAGGTCTATCATGATTTTGAATGGTCACTGAGCGAACAGTCATAACTCAACAAATATGCACGTATGTAGATTGCAGACCATCTATTTAGATAATACCCACCTTGTTTTTGAATAGAATAACAGAGTTGGAAAGGACCTTGGAGGTCTTCTAGTCCAACCCCCTGCACAAGCAGGAAATCCTATACCAGGGATGTCAAACTCAAGGCCCATAGGCCGGATCTGGCCTGTGGGGTGCTTAAATCTGGCCCATAGGGCTGGCCTGGAAATAGCAAAGGACCAGCCCCGTGGTGCCTCTGGCAGCCAAAATGGGGCAAGGGGGGACAATTTTGGCCAGCAGGTGCTGCAGGGGGCTGTCCAGTCCAAAAATAGGGTTGCGGAGGGCCATATGTGCCTCCCATGCCCCCTTTTGGCTGGCAGGGTGCTGCAGGAGGTGTCAGTCCTATTCCCCCCGCCCCCCGGGCTGGCCTGTGGAGAAGCACAATGCTGATCCAGCTCTCGAAGAAATCCAGTTTGACACCCCTGCTCCAGGGGTGGGTTTCTACCGGTTCTGTCCACCTCTGTAGAACTGGTAGCTCTGAAGAGCAGCAGACATAGAACTGGTTCTATGTCTGCTCATGTTTTTGCCCACCCGCCCACCCGGGCTCTTACCTGATCTTTATTTCCTTATTTTTCAACTTCAGCTGCCGAACGAGGCACAGCTGCAGTTAAAAAAGCAGGAAAAGAGGGCTGTTTCAAAGGCTGTTTCTCTGCACGCAGTGTGCTGATGACGATTTACCGGCCCGCTCTCACAGCATGCAGGGAAGCACATCATAAATCACCGAACCTCGTAAATCACGAACTGGTAGTTAACCCTGTCATATCCCACCCCTGCCCTGCCCTATATCATTCTGAACAAATGGTTGTGCATACTCTTCTTTAAAAAATCCAGTGACCCACAACTTCTGGAGGGAAGACGTTCCACTGGTTAATTGTTCTAAATTTCTCCTTAACTCTAGGTTGCTTCTCTCTTTGATTAGTTTCCATCCATTGTTTCTTGTGATGCTTTCAGGTGCTTTGGACAATAGGTTTACCAGCTCTTCTTTGTGGCAGCCCCTTCAGGACATTGTTCCACATTGTTGGAAAAGCAGGCTTCCTTTCAGATGAAAATCTACCTCTTAAAGCAGGGGTCACCAACCTTTTGGACCTCAGGGACCACCAAACTCATAATTTTAGATCCCAGGGACCACTAACCAGTTCTGT
Source organism: Pseudonaja textilis (assembly GCF_900518735.1). The sequence continues at coordinate 19,935,982 of NW_020769321.1, read as the reverse complement.
GGGTGTGACCTAATTTGTGGGTGTGGCTTGGTGGTCATGTGACTGGCTGGGCATGGCTTGTATGTAAATATTATAAATATTTATCTAAATATTGAATTTTTTATAAAAAAGAGAAACTTTTACCCAAAATCAGGCAAAGCAGGCAGGCAGATTGAGTTGCTCAGAGAATCACAGATTCATTCAGAGATCTATCTATCTGCCATTGGCTAGCTCAGTCTGTCACATAAAATTTGCTTGCAAGAAAACTCACAAAATTAACTCACAACACACCATGTATGTAAATATTGAATTTTTTTTTATAAAAAGAGCAACTTTTACCCAAAATCAGGCAAAGCAGGCAGATTGAGTTGCTCACATTCAGTGATCTATCTATCTGCCATCGGCTAACTCAGTCTCTCAAATTTGCTTGCCGTGAGTCTGCACTGAATTTGCTTGCAAGCAAACCTTCAGTCCTAAGAGAGGTTGGGTTGTGCTGAGCCAAAGATCTAAAGACTAGCTAGAAAGCAAGAAATCCAACCATTTCCTGCTTCCTAGCTAACCATTTTGTGTATAATAATAATAACAACAACTATATTTACTGTATATATTTGCTTTGAGAACATCAAGCAGAATTAGTGGGAGCCTGCCTTTGTTGTATTCACATAATGAAGCTGGCAACCACTGTCTTAAAGTAGATTTCTTTCTTCAGTAAGTCCAAAGCCATGGACAGCTAACATCTTTGCTAGATCCCCTAAATGAGGCATCTGAAACAGTGGTGAGATTCAACATTTTTTACTACCAGTTTTGTGGGCATGGCTTGGTGGGCATGGCAGGGGAAGGTTAGTGCAAAATCCCCATTCCCTCACCACCCCACTATCCTGCTTTCCAGCTTCATTCTCCTGTGCAGGGCAACAAAAGGAGACCCAGCTGATCAGCTGGGACTCGGGAGGCAGAGAAGAGATGGGGGCAGGTCAGTCAGAGGTGGTATTTGCCGGTTCTCCAAATTACTCCAAAATTTCCACTACAGGTTCTCCAGAACTGCTCAGAACCTGCTGACTGCCCACCTCTGATCTGAAATGATCACATATGTGCATTTCATTCCAGATCTGTGGATCCAACCATCCCTAAATTATTCATGTGAAAAATGTGCAGTTCATTAGTCTTTACAATATCACTTTCTTGCTGTGAATCCAGAAGTGAGAATGGGAAGTCAGATGACATCTGAATAAGGTACATGTTATATTCACAGAAGCCTGCTGCTACTTTTGACGGGGCATAATTGATGCTGTTCTTTAGCTAAACAACTGCAGCTGGTTACAAGGTTGAGATTAATTTTTTTTTAAAGGAAAGAAGCACTGTATCATTTATTTTTTTTAAAGAAAGAAACAGATTGAAAAAAAAATCATATTCTGTGAATTTAAAAACAAATTTTGTTGCTATAGGTAAGAACAGGACTCTCTAAATTTGGCAACTTTAAGACTTGCGGACTTCAACTGCCAGAATTCTCCAGCCAATATGCTGGAGTTGCCAAGTTTGGAGATCTCTGGGTAAGAATATGACTTTTGGGAATGCACAGCTTTTGTTTCAGAATGCTTATTCCTGTCTCCCTGCGGGTTTAATGGAAAATTCTTGAAAAGACCAAGTTTTATTCTGCCAGTCTGCTCACCAGCCAAATGCCCATCCAGGCCAGAAAGCCTTCTTTACCTCTGGGCTCAAAAAGCAGTGATTGGCAGTGATTCATTACGGTACCATTTTTAGCCAGATGGTGGCTTTGCCTCATTCTTTTTCCAAGTCTTGGAGCAGCAAGAAATGGTAAATCTGCCTAATCTTTGGGGAATAAATACATTTTGTAAAAAAAAAAGAAGAGAGCTTGAATTTAAGATTTATAAACTAATTTCCACAAATATGCTTAGTTCGGCATTGCATCTAATCCTTATCTTGCGACGGGCTAGGAATCAGTGGTGGGGCTAGCAAATTTTATACCGGTACAGATTTTTTTTGCAGAGTTGAAAGCAGATGGATAGAACTTTAAACTTAAGGTCCTTCAGTTAGTGGTTTAACAACAGAACTGGAATACATTCTGTTTATGCTTTATTGCTTGTTGCATAGCACCAATACACAGGAGAGGGATTGGGCAGTCAAACCAAATATTCCTCTGTTGCTGCTGAGAAAATGACACCTGAACCAGAGGGAGATATTTCACAACCCCAAACCAAGGGAGACTATGCTGTGCTTTACTTCCCATCCTTCAAAAGGTGTTTGATCCACAGATAAAGCATTTGTTAATACTTTAAAGATTTCAACTTAAGATCTATAAAGAGTCCTTTCTTTTCCTTTCCTATTTTTTTCTTTCTTGAGGTAGAAAACTACCATATGTGATGATTTTTCTTAAGTATGAAATTCTCTTCAGTACCTGAAGCACAGTATTGCCCTCAAGGCTTTGCGGATAAGCAGTGTATTGCTGAGGAATTTTAAAACTTCAGCTTTAGGGAGGAAAGGGAGCGGCAGGAGAAGAGAAGAGAGGAAAAAGAGAAGTTTTGTTTTCTATTATTTTATTTGTAGATCTTTTCCACTTAAACCTCATCAAAATGATACTTTAAAAATTTATTTTTTTATTTTATTTATTTATTTGATTTGTCAATCGCTTACAAGATTATAGGTATAAATATATACATAGTTATGAATACATGAAATGGGTATATATAAGAAAAATAAAAGAAATAATAGGACAGGGACGGTAGGCACGTTGGTGTGCTTATGCACGCTCCCTACAGACCTCTTAGGAAAGAGGTGAGGTCAATAATAGACAGTCTAAGGTTAAAGTTTTTGGGGTTTGGGGAAGAAACCACAGAGTCAGGTAGAGTATTCCAGACATTGACCACTCCGTTGCTGAAGTCGTATTTCCAATCAAGTTTGCAATCAAGTTTGGTGAAGTATTCATTGACAGGTAAGGCATTGCAATGTATGATTTTATATACAATACTTAGATCGGACCGAAGGCGGCATAGTTCTAGGTTTTGTAGGTCTAGAATTTCAAGTCTGGTGGCATAAGGTATTCTACAATGAGTAGAGGAGTGGAGAATTCTTCTTGTGAAATATTTCTGGACTTTCTCAACTGTGTTAATATCAGATACGTAATGTGGGTTCCAGACCGATAAGCTGTATTCGAGTATTGGTCTAGCAAATGTTTGTATGCTCTAGTTAGTAGTGTGATATTACCAGAGAAAAAGCTATGTAGGATTAGGTTAACAACTCTTAATGCCTTTTTGGCTATGTAGTTACAGTGGGCTCTAGAACTTAGATCATTAGAGATGAGTATTCCAAGGTCCTTTACAGAGCTTGGATCATCAACAAGGTCTTGACTATTCGGCTTGTATTTTATTTTCTGATTTTTAAAAAAATGCTTTTAATCAATGTCAGCCAGCTCTGGAAGGATGCTCTTTTTTTCTTTCTTTCTTCCTTCCTTCCTTCCTTCCCTCCCTCCCTCCCTCCCTTCCTTCCTCAGGAACTTTTGAACAGATGTAAAACTGGAGAAGTTTCTACAAATAAAACTTTTCATTGCTAAATTCTAGGAAACAAAAAGTTTCAGCTTGCACTGGGTATTATTTTACATAACATAATAATATGTGTTGAATTGAAAGGGAGTAGATATATAGAGAATGATTGTGTATGGTAAGAAATATTAAAGAATTGGCAGTTTTGTCACTCTTCTTCATCTTCCACAATATGGCTTTTTATCCAATATTTTTATACTATCACACTACAAACTCAAGGTTAATCACACCAAACTTGATTGCAAGCTTGATTGGAAATACGACTTCAGCAACGGAGTGGTCAATGTCTGGAATACTCTACCTGACTCTGTGGTTTCTTCCCCAAACTCCAAAAACTTTAACCTTAGACTCTATTATTGACCTCACTTCTTTCCTAAGAGGTCTGTAAGGAGCGTGCATAAGTGCACCAACGTGCCTACCATCCTTGTCCTATTGTTTCTTTTATTTATTTTTTATTTTTCTTATATGTATCCATGTATTCATAACTATGTTTTTACTTATACCTATTATCTTGTAAGCAATTGACATAAATAAATAAATAAATAAATACATAAATACATAAATAAATAAACAGACAAACTATACTATCAGGCTCAGATTAGTTAAAACTAGTCTTTGAATTTGTGTCAAAAGGTCAGCTCCTCTTTGGGGAGCCGGGTGAGAAAGGGATATATATTTAATTTAGAGCTGTCAATAAAAGGGGGAAATTGAACAAGAGGAGGACTATATCAGTGCTGGAAACAATAGAGTTGAATTAAGAGAAATGGTCTTCTCAGGGGATGTGCCAAAATTAGGAAATGCTCTGCTTCAATAAGTTAGACTTGAATCAAGACCTTTCTTGATAGGAAGGCATTCATTCAATATGCAAAGGAAATTTTAGATGTCACCTCTGATTTTGCTATCATTATAATTTGCATTTTAAAATGTTTTTAAACTATTTTAAATCTTGGAATTTATTTGAAATGTGCCTCACTGAAGACAGCTTGCTACGGTTCAGGATGTAAGCTGTCTCCTTCCCTTCTCTATCACACATTCTACCATGCTCCCATCACACTTTTTTTCCCTGTGTCCAATTAAGCTTCAACATATTGTCATCTTCAGATGACTTTATCACCTCTTTACACTGTCTGCCTATCAGAACATTTTTGGCATGGCATGGCATGGCTAACATTACTTTGGGATTCATGTATGTCCTCAGCTCTCAAATTTGGAAAAAAAACACACCATTGCCCTCTTTTGCACTAATGAAATGTTCCCCTTCTGTGCTGGTCCTGCTAGCACAACTGGGACTCAACTCACTTTCAGCACTCTGAATACAAGCTAAAATTATATTGAAATTCTGAACAGTTGGGGCAGATATATGCCACTCAGCAATAGGTGGATGATTTCAGGCACATTCATGTACAGTCCCTGTTATAGGTTTTTTTTTTTTTAACTGCTCCAGAAATAGAAGTTGGATGGCAAAGAGCATTTTAGGCCTATTTTTCCAAGTTTGCCTGTTTCTCAACAAACTGCCTGGCTTCTGTTGCCTCTCTCTCCTAACAGAGTACTGCTAGCTAGCTCCAGTTGCAACATGACCAACCCTGTCAATCATTAAGGGTTTATTTCCAGGATGAGCAAAGCTTGCCATTCAGCTATGCCAGACCAAGTGGACTTTTACAAAAGCCTTCTTGACTACTGTTGCAACCTGCTCCTTAAACAGGAGCTGTGAAGCAAGGAGGAGCCTGGATTGCCTATTGATTCATTCTGGGGAATGGTACCCAATCCAGCATTCATAAGCATGCTCACCAGCTCTAGAATTTAAAATCCAAAGTCCTCAGTCCTGCTAAGTTTGTGTTGGAACCTATTCCTCCCCATCCAAAGTCTCACAGCCTTCAGCCCTAGGAGAGGATATTGATAGCATTGCTTTGAGCAGACTGACTTAATCTTCAAATTTACTGAAGTCTCCTCATCACTCTTTTACTAAAACTCTCCAGTTTTTCTGTATGTCACCTTTCACTTGGCAAAATGGTGCCTCATGGGGCAACAATTTTTGAGCCAAGGTACCTCAGTTACACAATAGCACTTAGCAATAGCACCTAGACTTACGTACCATTTCACAGTGCTTTACAGCACTCTTTAAGTGGTTTACAGAGTCAGCAGATTGCCCCCAACAATCTTGGTCCTCATTTTATTGACCTTCGAAGGATGGAAGGCTGAGTCAATCTTTAGCTTGGTGAGATTCGAACTGCCAAATTGCAGTCAGCTGGCAGTTAGCAGAAGTAGCCTGCAGTACTGCATTCTAACCACTGCACCATTGTGGCTCATGCATCCAAAATCCAGGATCTATGACTCCGTTGAAGTGAACTGAAATTTTGCAAATTTTATAAAACCTTTCATGACTTAAAATATAAAGCACTTTAGGATGTAATGCAAAATGTCATTAAAAAAACTTCCTGTGTTCAGATCATGATGTTTGACAATGCCACAGAATGTACCCAGGCCATTTTCAGAGCAGATATAAAATATATACATCTCTGATTATCTCTCTGAATTCTTAATATTTTTTCAAGTAGATTAGAAACTCTGCCATTGCTGAAAGCAGTGAGGAACTTAATAAGAAAATATCTCTGAAATGGATCATGGGTTGCTTAATTATAAAGTATGAACAAATATTTTTTGAAATTGAACTTTGAATCTGGAAGCAGATTGGCTTAGGTGGCCAGTGAATATTGAATAAGAAACTTAAGTTAAATCATGCCTATTTTGAATTTCTAATTCTAATCATATCAGGGCTGATTCTTCTTATCAGTCATGTTTTTTTTTAAAAAAAAAACTGGGGATATTGATATGCCTTTCCAATTCTGCCTTCCCTTTCTAGTGTGCTATTCGTGCCAATGATCTCATGGATACAGCTACTTATTTCCACTTAGCATGGCAATCCTGAATTTTTGAACCTGTCTTCTGCCAGGTTAAAGGGCTCTCTTCTGGTCTTTATTGCTTAATTGGTAAGAGGAAAACACCTTTTTTCCCCATTTAATGTACTATTCTGTTGTGGTAAATTATGTGTTGAAAGATGAAAAGACACAGAAACCAAGTGAGAGCAGTTTCTTGGAGGTGAGGAGTAATTGAAACTAAAAACCTCCCTGACCCACAAAATAAAGTAGCATAGAAATAACCACAGTTATTGGATTCACTTATTTTCTTAAAGGTTTTTTCATAGTAGTTGACTCAGATGAAGCAAGATTCACCCAGTTTGAGAATTATGATAGACAATATACTACACACATTCAAACAGTATTTCAGGTAAATTACAGGAGTTTTTTTAAGTAATATTTTTAAAGTAGATGACATGATGTAGAAATAATTTACAATTTGTCCATATTCCTTGAAAAAGTGAAGAAGATAATTTTATGCCAATTTTACGTAGAATTTATATGAGATGCTCTTTTTTTAAAAAAAGTAATCAAATTATAAGCTAGGTATCAAAACTTCTAATTTTGTAGATTTCTATTTCCATTCAGTATATAAATCTGTGAGTTTTTTTTTAAAGATCTATAATATGAGGTTAGATTGTACAGTATCTCAGTAAGTGGGATTTTTGGAATGGAATGCAAAGAAGATAATTTTTTTCTACATTTCTCTCTATAAACCAAACTTTAAGCCAGTCAACAAACTTGTTTGCGAACAAATCAAACATTTTTGTATTATTTTCCAACAATTTTTGATTATCTCTGGATTATAGTGGGGCAGATATTGTGATCAAGTGGCTATAGAAAGGTTTTATTGTTTGAGATCATTTGGAGCAAAGAAACAGCAGTCTCTTATATTAAATCTTTTTCTTTTCATGTATTTTAGAAAGAGGTAGACCACTTTGGCTCTTTTAATTTTGACTTCTGTTCTAGTTCATACTTGGTATTTACTTTCCTTGTCTGTATCCCTATCTTTTATTGTGGTTAGTTTTTCTATTCAAAGTTTTCAGTGTTTTTATATAGATTTTCATATTTTTTTTTCTTTTTAGTTCTTTAAACTATTTCTTTGGTTAAATGAAAATACTTTTCTTGTTTCATGGAAGTATTGTTTTCCTTATTTTCAGTTTTTTTCTTCATTTATGTCATTTATTTGTTGAATAAGAAAGATCTTAGAACTTTAATATACAGGGCAATTTATACACTTATTTTTTTTCTTTTAACTATAACTTCACGCGAGAAAAATATTTTCTCTAGAAGATAAAAATACATGTTAGTGCAAGTTCAAAACCAGTTAGAATTATTGTAAATTTGATGAGTAAATCTTCTAAATGTGTAGTCAAACAAGAAACAAATGATTTAGAGATGATTTTTAGTATTAGTGATTATAGTTTAATAATTATATTGTGTCTATTAATTGTTACACCTCTGCATTATAGACCATCTAGATGCTTTACATAGGTATTTTGAAATCATTTTTTTTTAGTTTGGCTGTGAATCAATTAATCATAACTGGACTTTATTCATATTTTAGAACCTTTTTCAATGCATGACTGCTTCAAATAATATAATTACATGGAAAATGCTACAGTTTTTGTCTTAAGAGTTTAGTTTGGTGGATATATGACAATTTTAAAAACTCTTTACAAAAAGAACATACTTTTCTTTTCCAATTTCATATCTGACTTATTTCTTGAGTGATTTATTCCTTACTTTTTAGTTTCTTCATTGGATAGCTTGATATAATATACATCTCATTACAATATCTAATCATGCTGAAGTAATACTCTCAGACAATATATGAAAAAAAATCATCCTTTTAAAAATCTTTCATTATCAAAAGGCAAACTTTTTGAAAAGCAGATGAAATAAAAGATTAAATTGCTTTTTAAAAAATAAACAGATGCACTGCAAATGTAATAGTCATTTCAGATGTTTTTTAGCACATATATTGGTGGCCATTATGTGTCAAATGATTCATAGGAAAGGAATAAAACATCATTATGACAAAATTTGGAAAATAGTTAAGAAACTTTTGGGCAAACTACACTAGAACCATATACATCTTTTGTGAGTACTAAATGGGAACCTAATTTTCTTTATGCATATGATAAAATATATTCATTGAATCACATGAAACAAACATGCTGAAAACAAGAGGAAAGGACCTATAAGTTATTGGCCGCTCAGCTAAAAATTCCAATCATGAAGTAATATCATTTCAATTCTTAAGGAAACACGAAACACCAAGAATGAATAATATCATTTTTACTCTTAAGGATGCTCAAAGCAAAGTATATAATGATTCTGATCTAATAAATACATATTTAACATTTTTTATCACACTGGTCAAAGGCTACTGTGTAATAACTATAATTCTTCCAAAAATTATATAGTGCACAATTAGTATGATTATTCTACCTTGCCTTTACCTATATTCACAAAATAATAGATACAATAAAACCTATGAAAACAAGGAAAGCTGCTGCTCCTAACAGTTAACTTACTAACTTACTTTCTCTATAGTATTGGAAAATTGTAATTACATTTTTCTGAATAATAAAAAAATCAGCATCCATCAATGAAGCTTTTGTAATTGTGACTTTAAGGCCTTGTACAGATTTTGCTCATTGTATACTATCCTCTGATTCAGTGGTAGGATTCAATTTTTTTTACTACTGGCTCTATGGGCGTGGCTTGGTGGGCGTGGCAGGGGAAGGATACATTAAAATCTCCAGTCAGAGGTGGTATTTGCTGGTTCTCCAAACTACTCAAAATTTCCACTACCGGTTCTCCAGAATTGGTCAGAACCTGCTGAATACCACCTCTGCTCTTCCTTGTGACATGACAAACCTAATGTTTTGACAGTGACTCTGGCAATTTCTATGCAGGTTTTTTTTTTTTTTTTGAGACATCAGATAATGTTTGAAAAGTGTTGGTTGGAAATATAAATTATTTCGTGTCAACATGCTTACTTGTTTGTCTTGGACAGTTTTGGTGGGCTGGGGGCAACTATAGTCTTACAAAAACATGGTTTTTACTTTTTGTCATTTTCTTTAATATTGTTAATCTAGCTTGATACCCATGCTTCACTACTAAATGGCGGGAGGAAATCTGCCACTGCCTACCAGCATCCATCGGTATTCATCTGGCTAGCATCCTGTCAGTGTGTGAGAGAGTTGAGGGCTGTTTGGAAACTGAAACAGTATTTGCTGTGTGAGCAAGAAGGAGATAGCAAGGAGCCTGGGCGTGGCTTAGCTCAACTGTTCTGTACTAAATTTGGTTGCTGCTGTGAAACTGAAACTGAAACTCCTCTCCTCTGCTTGTGTTTTCCATTTGGAACAGATTTCTTTTCAGGTAAGGAGGGGGAGTAGAACTCCTTAGGATCAGAGTGTGTTAATAATAATATACGAAATACTAATGCTCTGATGGTCATTTTGAAAAATCCTTTCTTAGTGAGCACCTAGAAGCCAAGTATATATACATATATACTTTTTATACAGTATAATACAATCATATTAACAATATATGATCACGACTTTGAATTATATACTCCAAATTTGGAATTAGGTTACAGGTAGTACTGTAGTAGTAATGATCATTCAAATTTACAGTGGCATTGAAAAAATGACTTGTGACAATTGTTTACACTTACAACCATTGCAGCACCCCCTTGGTCAAATTTTGAAGTGATCAAAATTTTGATGTGATCAAAATTTAGTTGCTTGGCAACTGGCAGGTAGTTCTGATGGTTGCAGGGTCCTGGGGTGATGTAATCAGCTTTTGTGACCTTCTTACAAGCAAATTCATTGAGGAAGCCAAATTCACTTAACAACTATGATATTAATTTAACAACGGTGGTGAAAAAAGGTCATAAAATGGGACAAAATCCATTTAACAAATGTTTCATTTAGCAACAGAAAAGTTGGGTTCCATTGTGGTCGTAAGTCAAGGACTACCTGTATTTGAAGAAATGTGGGTTTATTAAGCATGTGGCATAGCAAAAAATATTATTATTATTATTATTATTATTATTATTATTATTATTACAATGGAAGGACATTACCTCTGGGATTTACAATCTTGGAATGATGGTATGTGCTCTTTTTTGGCTTCTGAACCTGTTCTTTATTGATGGAATGGAAAACTAATCAATATTTCTCTGGGTGGTCAAGGTTGAGTGTTGCATTTAAATACTGTGTGTCTTTATATGTACAATGGTTCTGTTCTTCTTTGCATTTCCTTTTTGCCTCTTTTTTTTTTTTTAAAAATGTTGCTTGAAATTGAAAATTGTGGCTTCATTTTGCCTCCAAAGGATACAATGAAGCATGGAAGAAATCCCATGTTCAGTTTTACTATGTCCATTTTACAGAACGGCTGATATTAATTTGTGCAATTTATTTAAGAAAGGGAATAGAATAGAACAGAACAGAACAGAACAGAATAGAATATAATAATTTTTCATTAGCCAAGTGTGATTGGGCAACAAGGAATTTGTCTGCGGTGCATAAGCTCTCAGTATACATACAAGCAACAAAGAGATAAATCATAAATCATAAGATACAACCAATAAAGTGATAGTCATAAGATACAAATAGGAGTAGGTAATAAGAAAGATGAGATGCTTCTCACATAATATCCTGGGAAAGTGATTGATAAATTTAGTAAAATTGAATAGTTGCCAAATATTTTTGTAAAAGAACCAAAGTCCAACAAGATCATCTATAGTTTCATATGAAAGGCTAAAATCTCATGGAATTTTATTCAAGAATATTACATTTTGGCATTTTCCTTAGATTTCAATATTTTAGTATTCTCCATTAATTTTAAAAGATTACAGTATTTTTACCTGAAATTTCAAGACATGTCAAGTGAAAACATTGAGAGCACATTTTTTCTATTCATTTATTCTTAATATACAGGTTTTTATGGACATGGAATCTCTCTCTCTCTCTCTCTCTCTCTCTCTCTCTCTCTCTCTCTCTCTTTCTCTCTCTCCTGGATCTAGAACAGATATAGGATATGTATAGTGGAGAAATATTCCTCTGTTATATTCACTTTTTTTGACACCTTTGGCCTGGCATAGATTTGCTGCTATTATCTTTCTCTGCCACAGACCTACATATTGAAGTGTAAATGTGACAAAAATGTGAATGCAAAACATGTGCTATATAATTCGATAGTTCCAGTAAGCCTAATATTGTGTATTAGTTGTGTAAAGAAAAGCATAGAATGGCCAGTTTAGAGAACAAAGGGTGACATGATAGCAGTATTCCAGTATTTGAGGGGCTACCACAAAGAAGAGGAGGTCAACTCAGAGGTGGGATTCTACCGGTTCGGACCAGTTCTATATAACTAGTTGTTATGATTCTGCACAGTTTGGAGAACTGGCAAATTGTGCCCCTAGCTGGTCCCACCCCTCTCCACCTGCTCCTCCCCTCCCTGCTCAGTCAGTCCTTATTGCACATGCCTGACATCACTGACTGTGTTCTCCCCAGCCCAGTCACTCCTTAAGGTATTTCTTTTGTCCCCTTCCCGACAATCAGCTGTTCCAATGATCGGCTGTGCCAGGATCACCCTCGCTCTTACTGCTTTGCCCAGGAAGCTTCCCTGAGGTCCAGGAGGCAAAAAGGGGCACGTGGAGACAGGGTGCTGTGCCCCCATGCACTCAGTTTTTTGCCTTCCTGGGCCCCAGGGAAGCCTTCTGGGAGCAAAAATGCCCCCCCAGGAGGCTTTCCTGAGGTCCAGGAGGCAAAAAAAGGGAGAGGGTT
>NW_020769321.1:19868758-19918283 GCF_900518735.1 Pseudonaja textilis | reverse complement strand
CCTTCCTTCCTTCCTTCCTTCCTTCCTTCCTTCCTTCCTTCCTTCTAATGTAAGCATTTGAATGTTTTAGTTAGATGACGAAGAAAAGCTGTGGAAATCTATATAAATACATTATTTTTAAGGCAAATTTATTTGACCATAATTTTACATAATTTTTGCACTTATCTACAGAAACAAATACTTTGTGGGGAATTTTACCTCAGAGTTGTCAGCAGCCTAGCTATTGCATTCTGTGCCAACTACAAATTCTGAAAATTTTTGACTGATACCTCAGCACTTATCAATAAAAGCAGGTTGCAATTAAGTCTTAGATAATTATGGCTAAATTAGCTGACTCAGGAAAAGTCAGGGTTGCCACACTAGCTGTTGTTGTATGCTGCCCAAAGTCATTTCTTAGGAGATGGATGGCCATACAAATTTGATAAATAAATAAATAACTTTTTTAAAAAAAACTTTCCTTGCATCTCTGTGACTATAAATTCAGTAACAGTTGAACGTGACAAAGCACTATCAAAGTGTAAATTTGTTCCTTCTCAAGTTGAACAAACCCATCCAGAGCAAGTCTTATTAATTAATCACACACACAGTCACACAACCCTAAGCATGGAAGTAGTCAGCATCTGGCTGATCTAATTGGCCAGGAAGGACAAGGGACAAGTAGACAAGTGGTAGCTCTCATTTCTCCATACACCAATCCACATCTTTGAGTGCTAGAAACAGAAAAGAATTCATGTGAATCTTACAGGAGTTTACAAAGAACATACCTAGTGATGTGCTGCAATTTGGAATTCAAATTGAGAGAAATCTGAGTTTCTCTTCAAAGAGTAATAAAAGTTGCTTATCATGAGCATTCATTACTTCCAACCCTTCCCATCAAAAATTTTGATGCAGGCATCTAGCAGGTATACAAAAATAGTACCAATCTGGCCAGTGTAAGATGCAGGGAGTAAGACACCCACTTCAACAAAGTAGGATTTCAAATGGCCCTCAAATAGGCCTTATGTTCTGTGCAGTTCAATTTATCATGAGTTTTTCCATTTGTTCTCTACCTTCTGCCTGCCTACTTCACTGGTAAACCAAATTGCTGCTTGAGTCCTGCTAGAAAGAAAAGGATGCTTAAGTGTAATAGTAGAAATTGGCATGGACACTCAGAGCTGAGACAAGTAGCCTGATATAGTTTGCCATGCTGGAGATCACTTTGACTCACTCAAGAAGACATACTGGGAAGGTATCTTAACAGTACAGCTATCTCAACATAGCTCAATGGTTACAAAATGTAACCATTTTGTCCAATGGAGCCTCTGGTCAGTAAGATGTTATTCTGCTAAACTAGTCTCTCCGCACTCCAATTCCAGCCTGCTACAAGCAGAATATCTCAATACACATTGTTGGGAGACAATATCTCTCCGCTTTCTTTCTGAGATCACTGTACTATATGCACATTTTACAGGATTGAAACTTGTATAAGGGTATTTTACCAGCCACTAGCCTGACATTATAAAGCAGGCACTTCGAGATGGAAGGTCCATCATTTCTATTAGCCAGACTTCCTGGGCCAGACTAGATGATCAGGGCAACTAACCATGGCCAACCTGACATGGCTATCTTGCCATGGCCAACTCACCATGGGATAATTCCAAGTGGTATAACTCAATGTAATAAGTGTGGTCTGCCACTGTTTCTTCAACATTATTGCCATTGACAAAAATGGAAATAATGTAGAGGAAACAGTGGTGGAAAACTTTTATCGCATTGAGTTATCCCGCTTGGAATTATGCCACAGAGAGTTGTCCTGTGATGAGATGGTCACGACAAGTTCGCTGTGATGAGATGGTCACGACAAGTTGGCTGTGATGAGTTGTGTTAGACCTGGACCAGACTGTAGCCTTAAAGGATTTGTTTTTCTTTCCTAGGTTAGTCAAAGAAAAAGTGACTAATATAAAATTATTAGTATTGTTAATGGTGCTTCTCCCTTATCTGTTACATAATTTCTCTCTCTCTCAGAAAAGTTTGATGAAACATCTTTATTCATTTTTCCGTAAAGGAAAAAGAGGAACAGAGAATGAGGAAAAGCCACTTATAAAAAGCTCTTATGTCACCCAAGGCAAAAGTAACCACAAACATCAGTAGATATTATAATAATGGGCTATATTCCTATGCCTTCTTTAGCTAATAGAGGTAAATAGATAGCTGGCAAAATACCTGCAGCATTTTTCTAAATACCTGAATCCTCATTTTGCACAGCACTAAATAGTGTGTAGAGACATCCAAGCTGGAAAGCAAATGTTTAATTATAAACACAATAAAAGAGGCACAGCTGCACATGGGCAGAAAATTACTCCTTTTGAAGAAATTGTCGCTATGATAATCTACCTACATTATCTTTTAGAAAACACCTTTCAGTTTTGGTAAACAAAACATAAACTCATCACACTACTTTTATAAAATTAAAAAAAAAACACTCTCCATCTTATGGGGAAGGGAAAGAAAAGAAACGATGGTGATTTTACACACAATTTATTTCTAAATAGAGTTTTTCTGCTTGATTTTCTGCAATGGAGTTTGTGCTTCAAGTAAGGCTTGGGAATTTACTGGAGTTGCCTTGAAGAAAGATCAATGTGGCTAAAACTGAGATCGTCAGTTCTGTGGTTAGTGAGAATCTTGGAAAACTTAAAATAACATGCCTAAGAACTTTATAAAATCTTGGGTAACTATCATCTAAAAAAGCCTCTGACTTTCCACTAAAAACAGAGCAACATTATTTTCTTCTACTTCACTTTGAGCTTTGAACTCAGGGAATTGATTTTTAATCATAAAATGACCATTGATCTTTTTTTCTCCATTGAATTCCCTTGGGATTTAACCCCTCAGTCTGTTTAAATGATCTGCTCTACTATATACTATTTATAAACCCAGATTTAAGTTTTTTAACTAAATTTCTGGAATGACTGAAAGCCATGGGGGAGCAGGAAATGGAGAAGGAACTCTAATTACTATGTAGTCTCTCTATGATACGTGCAGGAGATAGTTGATAATTCTTAGTTATAAAAAAGTTTTCACTAGGGAATTTTTTGAAGGGGCAATTCAAAATTGGAATAACTTGTGTGATTCATTACTTACAGAAAGAGAATTTGTCTTCTGGCATTTTGTGCTATTCGTCTTAGGAAAGGCCCTGCTTTCTTGACAGCAAGCTGTTGTGATTACTCTTCAAACTGATTTTAAATGCCAGCCTTTGGAGTTGACAAGTCTGGCCTATAATCAAACAGTGCAGCGTACCTTCAACACTTACTTCTTGGCCTATCAGTTGTCCAGGAATATGGCAACATCAGTCTATGCAAGAACCTGGGCCAAAGCTCTAATCTAGAATAAAAGACTCTTTTCTGAATGGACCTGATCCGTCCTACTTTTTGTTACAGAAGAACCAATAAAGTTCTTACGAACTTGGAATAGGCTTCGGAGTACACTTCAAAAGTATGGCAGCACTGAAGAAGATTTTACATTAGCACCACTTTTCTTAACAGTCCTGCTCCAAGCCTACAAAGCTAATATCTGTCATGTTTGCTTTCAGTTACCATTATTACTTGTATTTGGAAGAGAATATTTCAGAACAACAGAGTTAGAATGGACTTTCCCTGCTCAAGCAGGAAATGGTATACCATTTTAGACAAATGGCTATC
Source organism: Pseudonaja textilis (assembly GCF_900518735.1). Next base: position 19,914,606 of record NW_020769321.1, on the reverse strand, counting down.
CAGTCTTTTCTTAAACGCCTCTAGTGCTAGAGCACCCACAACTTCTGAAGGCAAGCTGTTCCACTGGTTGATTGTTCTCTCTGTCAGGAAATGTCTCCTCAGTTCCAGATTGCTTTAGTCCTTGGTTAGTTTCCAACCATTGCTTCTTGCCTTGCCTTCTGGTGCTTTGGAAAATAGGTTCTTTGTGGCAGCCCCTCCAATATCGAAACACTGCTTTCAGGTTGCCCATTCTTTTCACTAGACTAGATATATCCAATTCCTGTAACAGTTCTTCATAAGTTTTAGCCTTCAGCCCCCTAATCATCTTTGTTGCTCTTCTCTGCACTCTTTCCAGAATTTCAGCATGAAGTACGTATAGTTTGAGTACAGATATGAGAGCTCAATATTATTCTCAATTGTCAACATGCATTTTGAATTATCTTAAACATTACATTTTCTCAGTCTTGGTCTGCTTTCATTCAAAATTTTATATTTTGTAGGCTGAACATCCCCTCATGTATAGCTCCTCTGAACACTTGGAATTTGCTTGTCCCATTTCTCTAGCTATTCTTCTCTTCCTCCTCTATCCACCCATACCATGTTAATTATTAAGTTCCAATATCTTAGATATGTCAGCTGGAGCAGGCACAGTCATTGAGAAATACCTTTCTCTTGTACCCTGCCGGGTGCAGCTAGAAATCTTACCAGTGTAAGGGAAATTAAGATGGGTACAAATAACACATATCAAATCTCTTTGCTTATAATTGTGCCCATAGTAGCCTCTCACCGTCCTAGGGGGACATGCTTTTTGTAGTGCAGAAAAGTTATAGGGGAATCTCCCCTCGCTCCACAACTTAAGAGGAAGAGATGCCTAGTTATTGTATACAGGCAACATTATAGCTGGGACACAACATACCACCACCAACAAGGAGTAGATTAAGAGAGATAGCAACCTGACGTTCCTTTTTCCCTTTCTGCACTGATAGTCATATTGTTCACTTATTTCAGTGCCCATTACTCTTTCCTGCAAATTTAGATGGTGAGGACAGGCAATTTGCCCTTCAGAGTCAGGACTCATTCTTGAACGGTCCCCAAAACAAACTTCCAAGGAACCCAGCCCAACACAGTTTCTAGATTGAAGAGGATAAATGACATGGGCAGGAACTACAAATGTGCAGGGGTACAATGAATGTGACAGGAACCCCCCCCCCCACTTTGATCAAAGCAAATAAACCAGGTTGTTATGGGGGTGATGCCCACTTCAATAAGGAACCAAGTGTTTGGAGATAGATGCAGCAAGTATCTTTTACTGACATGCACATACTATTATTGCTGAACTCCCAGCCAGAAGAATGCAAAAAAAAAAAAAAATGCTTAAAGCAAGGTTATAGGTTATATACCCTTGGAAATGTTACATAGGAATAAGGAAAACAGTATAAATCATACAGTAACCTTTACAGCTAAAATGCAGTATCTGATACGCAATGGGATGACCTTGTTATAGCACTTCTAAATTCCACTCTCTGCTAATGGGACTCTACCCTTCCCTTCCCTCCATCCTCTTGCCACATTGATGTTCACCATGTACCATAAACTTTTATTGTGCCCATACCAGTGGTGGGATTCAATTTTTTTTATACCACTTCTGTGGGTGTGGCTTGGTGGACAGGGCAGGGGAAGGATACTGTAAAATCTCCATTCCCTCCCCACTCCTGGGGAAAGGTTACTGCAAAATCCCATTCCCTCCCAACCCCACTGACCTGCTTTCCAGCTCTGTTCTCCTGTGCAGGGCAACAAAAGAAGACCCAGCTGATCAGCTGGGACTCAGAAAGCAGAGAATAGATAGGGCAGGGCCAGTTAAAGGTGGTATTTGCCGGTTCTCTAAACTACTCAAAATTTCTGCTACTGGTTCTTCAGAACTGGTCAGAACCTGTTGAATACCATATCTGGCCCATACACTGACTCCTTTTCCCTCCAGAAAGAAGACAATAGCCTGGTTTCTATTATCTGTCTATTTTCCTTCCAGGGTCATTTAGTTTAGCCTGTTTCTATGCCATGTACATATCATTAACCCTCCGCAGTGAATGTCGCTCCATATCAGAAACTCATTGTTTTTTTTTTTTAAGTGGTATGTCTCCACTGCTAATAATTGCACAACTGCATCTTTCTCTTCTTTGAAAGTTCATGAGAAGAGCAGAGTGGATCTTTATGGGTCTTTGCCATAACAATTTTAATCTGGAGCAATGTTAAACGGGGATTTAACATGATAATGAACAGCAGCTATGATGGGACTTGGAGGCCAAAAGACAGAATCTAAGAAAGAAGCTTACGTTTTCTTTTACAAATGATATACAAGGTTCTTGTTGCTTCCATACTGAAAATAAACAGAAACATTTTTTTAAAATCCCAGCGTCTGCCTCTTCTGCTGCTACCACTAGTAACTTTCTATATGCTTAACCAGTGCAAAGACACATTAAAGACAAATATAAGAATTTAAACTATAATGGAGGAAAGAACCTTAGAAAGGTCGCTATTTTAACTGGGGAAACATTAATAAAGGAGAATGTTTGTAGCTCAGGGGTCATGAGGGGTCCTTGGTGCAACTCTGAGCAGTGGTGGGATTCTACCAGTTTCCCTACTGGTTCGGTGATCACGCACTTCGTGCACGCGCGCACCTAACACGCGAGCATGCACAGCTTTCCAAACACCACTGAGGCTCTGCTGTGCCAATCAGCTGAGAGGAGAAAGAACAGAAAAGCATAGGGGTGGGTGGGAAGACCGATCCTACATTTTTCTCTTTTTTCTCCTGTCAGCTGATCCTCAGAGCTTTTTTTACTACCAGCTCGGCTGAATGGGTAGCAATTTTTGATACCGGTTTGGCTGAACCGTGCTGAACCGGTAGCATTTCACCACTGTCTCTGAGCTAGCACTGATGATGTTACCTTGTTTGGGTAATGAAACATCTGCAAGAAAACAAGCAAGCTCAGAGAGCACCAAGGACCCTCAAAGGGAAACATTTTAACATATGGAAGGGGCACATCCATATCTGAATCACTACAAGTCAACTCTACTTCCTTCCTCCTTTTATTTTGAACCTTTTTGCTCTGTTTTTCTCGATATTTGTTTCTGCTTTTATATACGTACTCAAGTATCATGCAAAGTATCCCTTTCCCCTATTTTATCCCTGCAAGAAAACTCTGTAGGGTTTGACTGAGAGGTGTGAATAGTCAAAATCACCCAGTGAGCTTCAGTGACTAATGGCAGGGCTTCAAATTTCATTTTCCTGGTTCTAACAATTAAACCAGGACACTGCACTGGCCACTCTCCTGTTTTTGTAAACAAATTGAAAATAATATTTTCAGGATTGCGTGTGTGTGTGTTTTAAAAAAAAAGATTGTGAGATGTTCATTACTGAAGAAGGTTGCTGCAATTTTTTCTTTGTCCAATCTACATCCTTTTTTTTTCTTTTTCATGTTGTTTTCATTAACTTCACTAACAATGGCAAATGATTATCTCATGATTGTATATTGCTCATCGGAATCAGTTTAGTCAAACCAGCTCTGAGACATAGCTTCTTACCTCACCAGTGAGACTAGGTGATTTCACTATTCAAGGATACAGACAATATAAATAACCGTTACCTTTAATATCAAAAGCGCATGGATTTAAAAAGGATTAAAAAAAATACAATTTTGAAAGCACTGGCTGTATTGGTGAAAAGTAGCCACTTTCAACTCAGATCTGCTTAAAAGGACAAAAAGGAAAAAAAAATAAGAGAGAAGGGGGGTCAGAAATCAAAACATAACCAACCTCCTCAGGTCAATTAAATAAGCTCTTGAAGTGACACAGCCTTAACGGAAGACACTGCTTATAGATAGTCAAAATAGGCTTCTGATTAGTTGATCTATTCGGTCATAATTTAGGGATGAAGTGTGAAGTTATTGGTGTCCTCTTCTTTTCTCCAGGCTGCCAAAAGGTTATGTAAAATTGAGGACTGCTTGCTGTAATGCATATTTTGTTCAGCTTACTGCAGCCACTAAATCTCCAGAGGAATGTTCTAGTCTAACATGCTTTATTCAGCTCTGTTGATATGCCTCTGAGACTTGGGGATAACTCTATAGCCACTAATGACTCTGTAACTGCATTACAAGGAGACACAGGAAGATGTGTGCAGGTGATAAGGGTTGAAAAAAATGGCTGTGGAGTGTAAATGATCTCTCCGAGTGTGACTGCAAATGCATTAACGAGAAAGATAAAAATGACAGGCTACGAGAACTTGAAGCAAGACAATTACATTAACTTGTTGGGGAAGAGAAGCTCATTTATTTGTAATCTGGGCTATTCTGGAGGATGCCAATAACCATTTATCTGCAGATTTTGTCTGCTTTTGATATTGTGTGTGTGCGTGTGTGTGTATAAAATTTTTAAAATAGAAATGTTGTAAAATGGTTGCCGCATTTGGAAATTAAAAAAAAAGATATGAAATTATTGTGGAGCAAAAAATAGAAGGGGTCAAGACTGGATTTTTTTTTTTAAAGTTAGTTACTGTGGAAAAAAATAACAGAAGGGGCCATAAGGTGCTTACTGTAATTGTACGTATTATCATAGATATTGACCATACTAGTATTATATAATATGCCTCTTTACCTCCTTCCTTTGAGTCATGTTTTATGGCTACTGTGTGAATTTAGTTAATTGTGTTAGCACTAAGAAAGAGGGGGCTGCTTGAAGCGTTGATTTGTCTGTAGGCATCTGACCTTCACTTAGCATAGCTCTCAGCTACTATAACTATAGTACCAATGTCATATACTAAAAGGTTTGTTTTTTGTTTTAGTGCTACATTCTGACAACATATTCAACATGGGTCATAAAGAAACCCAGTGCCTCCATTCATAATATTCAAATGATAATGTTTTTACCTTGGCTAGTTTTTTTCTCTTAATATATTATGGAAATATGTCCAATTATGCTAGTTTATGATTCATTGTGCTGTGCAAATCCAATAAATTAGTTAATCCAGTAACCAGGTTAAGCTTGCTGTGAAGTCATTGAATGTGCAAGTGAAGAATGTAATAAGCATTTTTAAGGATTAATCATGTTAATCCTACCCGTAATCCTATTTATTTCATTGTTATTTACAACTAATCTTGTATAATGAATCACTTTTTTTCGGAGTGAAACAGATTTCTTTTATTTTTATAAACATGAGAATTTTCTGAGTGGTAATATCTGATGTGTAGAACTCCCTATCAAAAGAAATAAATAATAATTCCTCTTTATCTGATTTATCCTGGTAATTGAGGACACTTTCTTTTCAACAAGCATTTAACCTATTTTTGGTGAATTCTATGTATTGACTGTCAATTTGGGCTCCTCCCATTTTTATCTTTGTTGATAATGTTACTTTATTACAAGTACAGTTGAATGATTGGTATTATGTGTGTCTACATTATTTTATATATTTACACCCGCATAATGAGCAACTCTGAGTTGTTCTTTTTTGCAGTGAAAAAGAAGGATGTAACATACATTAAAATAACAGTAAGAATCAATACGGTAATATCAAGTTAAAAATCCATTGGTGTGAAAATGACTGACACGTGAGAAGTGAAAAATCAACCTAGCAGGAGAATTACAAGCTGTTGGGGTTGGGTTGTACAGAAGCAATCGCAGCAGTTAGAGAAACACTTCACCTGGCCTGGTATTTCCTCCCACACTTTAATTCCTAGTTTATTTAGCAACATAATGCATATATAATTGCAAACTGTCACCTTGACGTTCATAAGATAATTCTAGAGTTATTCATTCACATGAACTTTGAAGAGCACATATGAAGAAAAACCGGTTCTTGCGCACTAAAAGGCATGTAGGCCTCAGTACTACTCCTTTTCCCCAGTTCATATTCAAGGGGGTTCTTAGTATCCTGAATCATATAATCTTAAAAGTGGGAGGGCAGGTTGTACACGTACATAAGGTCAGAAAAAGGGAGCCCCTTTCTATTTACATGGGAACCATTATAGTGATGCTCATCTAAAGAGTTCTTTAAGGTATGAAATGTCTTGATGAAGCTCTCTTTGCAAGGCAGAGGTGAGTCCCTTCTTCTGACTGGGTCACTTTGACCCAGTGAAGCATGTTATTCAAGATAGAGAACAAGTCAACATGCAATCCCTTTTTTAAAAATGTCATTTATTTATAAAACTTGTATGCCACCCATCTTGCCAGTGGTGACTCTAGATCAAAGTAACCTGCCTGCTCCAATACAATGCTTTGCTGCGAAACTTCAGTCTGCCTCAGCAAGGTACTTTGAGATCAGTGGTGGGATTCATTTTTTTTTTACTAATAGTTCTGTGGGTGTGGCTTGCCATGGCTTGGTGGGCATCACAGGGGAAGGATACTGGAAAATCTCCATTCCCTCCCCACTCCTGGGCGAAGGTTAGTGCAAAATCCATTCCCTCCCCACCCCACTAACCTGCTTTCCAGCTCCCAGCTCCTGTGCAGAACAACAGAAAAAGACCTAGCCGATCAGCTAGGACTCAGGAGGAAGAGAATAGATGGGGGCGGGGCCAGTCAGAGGTGGTATTTGCCGGTTCTCTGAACTACTCAAAATTTCCCCTACCGGTTCTCCATAACTGGTCAGAACCTGCTGAATACCACCTCTGTTTGAGATGCTTCACCACACTGAAAGTCCCCTGTACAAACCTTATGTATCAATTTGAGGCATAGTGGATTAGGATCTTGGACGCCAAAGTCCAAGGTAAGTACAGGTAGTCCTCATGTTATGACCAAAACTGAGATTAGAATTTCAGTTGTTAAGCAAGATGATTGTTTGTGAGCCACATCCAAATTTATCACTTTTTTCACCATGGTTGTTAAGCAAATCACTGCCCTTAAGTGAATCATGGCCCTTAAGTGAATCTGGCTGTTCCCATTGACATTGCTTTATCAGAAACCAGCTGGGAAGGTTGCAAGTGGCGATAATATGACTCAACCATTGTAAATACATGCTGGTTGCCAACTCTCAAATTTTGATCACATGATCATGAGGATACTGTGATGGTTGTAAGTGTGAGGAATGGTTGTAAGTCACTTTTTTTGAGTGCTGTTGTAACTTTGCATGATCACTAAATGAATTGTTATAATTTGAGAACTACCCATATTCTAAACAGACTGATGTTTTTCATGCCATGAAAAACGTCAGCTGAGTAGCACAATGTTCACTTGGCTGATAGTGCCTGCTACTCATTAGAGAGTTTCTGATGTATTATTGGATTATTCAACAATTGGGGAAAGATTTTTAGCAATTCCAAATAAAATTACAGAAGTAGGAATAAACATTCCATAAATCAGCAGAAGTTTTAAGGTGGAAAATTTGGAGATGTGCAAAATATTTTGGCAATTAAAAAATTCCAAACGCAAAATTTCCAAACCACCAAATGAACCAAATGTCTTTTATAATGGTAGTAGAGGAGGAGGAGGAGGAGGAGGATTCAGTGGAGAAAACCAGGACAACTAGACACAAGGACAATTTCCCCCCGAATGCCATCATTCTGCTAAACAAATAATTCCCTTAACACTGCCCAACTATTTACAAAATCTGCACTACTATTACTGTTAAGCTTCTCGTCACTCCTTATCACCCATCCCCTCCACTTGTGACTATAGGACTGTAACTTTGTTGCTTGTAACTTTATGATTTATATTGACTGTCTCCTAGTATGATTTGATTGCTTACTGTACCCTATGACTATCATTAAGTGTTGTAACTTACGATTCTTGACTCTTGATGAATGTATTTTTTCTTTTATGTACACTGAGAGCATATGCACCAAGACAAATTCCTTGTGTGTCCAATCACACTTGGCTAATAAAAGAATTCTAGTTCTAATTCAAAAGGAAATTCTTTGCATACATGACAAGCAAACGTATAAGTTGCCACTTGGGAATTTTAAATCCCCTAGAAACGTGATGTCTTTCACACACATGGACATACATAAAAAAAGAATATTCGTGTGGCTTCAATTTGTCTTTTTCTCTTTTTCTCAACATGAAGTGGAAAAGCAAGCCAATCTGTAATTAGAAATCAAAGTAATTCTATGCCATTAAATTGCTGCCAACCACCCACAATTTTTAAGAAATTATTCCTGCAAAATGTGTCATGCTAAATCTTTTAAAACATATGGTCATTGTCAGTCACAGCTGATTCATATAGATATTAATCCAGAAATCTTGGAATGCTGCAAATCTGCAAATCAGAATAGAGCTGGAAGGGACCTTGGAGGTCTTCTATCCAACCCCCTGTGCAAGCAGGAGACCCTATATCATTTCAGACAAGTGACTGTTCAGTGTCTTCTTAGAAACTTCCAGTGATGAAGCACCATCAACTTCTGATGGCAAGCTATTCTGCGGGTTAATTGTCCTCACTCTTAGGAAGTTTCTCCTAAAGGTTGCTTCTTTCCTTGATTAGTTTCCATCCATTGTTTCTTGTCTTGCTCTCTGGTGCTCTGGAAAATAAGTTGACCATCTCCTCTTTGTGGCAGCCCCACAAATACTAGAATACTGCTATCCTGTCACCCTTAGTTCTTCTTTTCTCTAGACTGGCCATATCCATTTTCTGCAATTGTTCTTCATATGTTTCAGTCACTAGACCTTTAATCATCTTAGTTGCTCTTGTTTGCACTTTTTCCAAAGTCTCAACATGTAATGTGATGACCAAAACTGGATGCAGTATTCCAGGCCTGGCCTTACTAGGCTTTATAAAGTGGTACTAATACTTCAAATGATTTTCTGTGCTGGATTTCATTCACATTCCTGCCTGAGTGATCTTTGTGGTGGAATCCGAACAAAGTCACAAAGGAAAGGACCAGTGCTTAGAATAAATATGATGAAAACTGGTTCTTGATTAGGTACACCATGTGCAATAATGGAGATAATATGTGAAAAGTGATGTGATGTGACCTGGCAGCATCTGACTATATTAGCATCAGGGTTTGGAAGAAAAGTGAGCAGCGTGGATTACTCATTTTCTCACTTGACATTTATGGAAAAGCTGTATTTATTTACACAGCTAAGTAACACAGAGCAATCACTTTACATGTATTCCTGTGGCCCCTGTTAAAAAAAAACCCAAACCAACCAAATTGGACAAAATAAAGGTTTGGAGGCAGAAAAAAGTACTATTCAGCCACATCTGTTCACTTATATACGTACCTCTACTGTAGCATATTCAAAGAATAAAGAAACAATATTTCGAGGTGTTTTTTTTTAAAAAAACAACAACAACAAAATATAGAGGTTAGTATTTTGTTTTAGATAGTTCAAGCAGCTGCTTGGGTCACTGTTTACATTACGAAATGCAAGACAAATTAAATAGCTGCTGAATTTTAATAAACCATAGGAACATTTTTACAATGCATCCAAAGGTCAGATTGTCAGTCTGATGGAATAGAAATATAAAAATTAAAATAAATACTGTTTAGCTTGTGCTTACATTGTATCACATGGTGTGTGTGTGTGGTGTTTTCTGTGGTTGAATCATATCTGATTCTTGAAGATTGCCTGGATAGATCTCTGCTGCTTTCTTCACAAGGTTTTTCAGAAGTGGTTTTATATATCTATATCATCTCTCTCTCTCTCTCCCTCCCCTTACCTATCATCTATATCATCTAGCTATCATCTCTCTATCCATTGTACAGTATATCTTTATCTGTATCTGTCTCTATATTTATCTATTGTCCATCTGTCCATCCATCCATCCATCCATCCATCCATCCATTGTACAGTATATCTTTATCTATCTGTCTGTCTGTCTGTGTATCTAGCTATCTCTCTCATTATCTATTTATCATCTATCCACTGTTTATCTATATCTGTATCTATATGTCTATGTCTGTCTGTCTGTCTGTCTGTCTGTCTATCTATCTATCTATCTATCTATCTATCTATCTATCTATCTATCTATATCATACATTTCTCTATATCACGATTACAAAATTGTAAAAAAACTATTAAACTGGCATTGATGAAACTGATCTCTATCACACTTACTAATAGTCTGTCACATTTCTTCTCCAAAAAATTGTCTTTGCCAAAAATTTATTAAGCAGATTACTATGTAAAGAGATTTTACCTATCTAAAATGACCTAAGCCGAGCATGAGAGCTGGAGCCAAACTAATTCAGCACTGGATGGCTTTAGTTATAGTTGCTTAATAATGACTAGGCTTTATAAAAAGGAGCTGGACCTCATCACTTTTTTTAAACCAGTGTCCTCATTTTTATTTTTTATTCATTTACCCAATTTCTATAGCCACCCATCTCAATCCAATTGACAGCAAACAATATCACAACAATTAAAAGTATAAAAACACAAAACAGGTACAAATGTTACATATAGGCAATAGAAAATTATTATAATAATTAGATAAAAATTAACAGTGCAACCATCTAACTACAAATATTGAAGGGAAAATGAATACATATATACATACATACATACAGATATACATACATACATATCCGTCAACGCTATTGCACAAAATTTTGAATTGTAATCTGTAAACTTGGAGCTCCCATGCTGGGATGCAAAAATCTAAATGAATAAAAAAAACCTCTCTTTGTTTCCTTTTCCATCTGGATCTTTGCATCCCTAATCCAATATTCCTAACTGGGCTATTTAAAAATACAGACTGAAATAGATAAATACTTTTTTAGTTTTAGACAGCCTTTCTATGGTGAACCTATTTGCTTTTCTGTGAATATTTTATTGAATGTAATAACACCAAATGATGCCATGCCTTGAAAAGCTAGCATTATAACAAGCTGCTTGAAGACGTGTGTGACACAGTGCATTAGCCAATATACCCAAAATAATTACCATATTTTTTAGAATATAAGAAACACTTTTTCCACCCCCAAAAGTGGATGGAAATGTCTGTGCATCTCATACAGCAAATGGTGCCAAAGCCCCAACCACCCATTGGCCCCCACCCTTTGGCGCCTGCCTCCCAGCAATTTGCCTCCTTGCAACAAACAGCAAAAACCCTGGTCAGCTTCAGCACAGCCTGATTAGCACAAGCAGCTGATTGTTGGTTGGATCGGCCTCCCGACGATCAGCTGTTTTAGGCTGCAGGGATTGTCATAGCCTATTACTGCCTCCGTGCACCCTGTTTTCAGCCTCTGCATGCCCCGTTTTCCACCCATTCTGGTCCCTGTTGCCCAGAATGGGCGGCAAATGGGGCCCATGGAGGCTGAAAATGGAGCATGCGGATGCTGAAAACGGGACATGTGGAGGCCAAAAATGGGACAGAGATGGCAATAGGTGATGGCAATCCCTGCAACCTGAAACAGCTGATCATTTGGAGGCTGATCCAACTGACAATCAGCTGTTTATGCTAAATCAGGTTGTGCTGAAGCTGATCAGACTGTTTGCTGTTTGCTGCAAGGAAACAAATTGCTGGGAGGCAGAGGCAGATTTTTTTCCCTTTGTTTTCCTCCCCAAAAGCTAGGTTCATCTTATACTTCAGAGCATCTTATACTCTGAAAAATACAGTAACCAAAATCCTGAAAAGATTTTTTTTCCCAAGCTGAGCTTTAGATAGGTTGCAATTATATTTTACAATAAGTGAAAATAACAGTTGCCTAAAGCTAACTTTTAAGAAGAGAGGATGGGGACACTGCTCAGGTGAGACACCTTCCAAGAAAAAGTCAAATTATTTCTTTAAGATTAGAGATATTTCTTAGGGTAGTACCAGTTTGGGGAAATGACATATAATCAATTGGTTAGTATCAATATGACATGAGCCTGTGTGGCATTCTATTTGTGTAAGAACAATAGCAATTCAAAGGGCCTCATAGCTCTGATACATATATAGGTGTTACCTAAGAATATGAAATGTCTTTCATCTTTCCAGATTGACATGCTTTCAGTATCACTTGCACTGAGCATATTTACAGTACACAAATGCAGGCTTAGATAATATTATAGTAATTCCATTGGAACACTGACCCCATCATCACCAGTCAGTTTTTAGAGATCCAGTTGTCAACAACAACCCAAAGAATAATTTGTGTAACATAAAAAAGAGATCTCAATAGGGGTGTGTAGTAACTTAATTAAACCCATGAGCCTCAGATGAAAGATTACACAGTAAATAATCACAGTAAATCATTGTTTATAATGATTCATTAGCTTGTTCTTCGAAACCACGTGGTCATTTTATAACTGCTGAAGTCATTGTCCTTTATCTGTCACTTTGTTGTGCTCCTCACAAGTCCTCTTTACAAAATGACAATGTAACGCTTTAAGAGGAAAGTGAGAAATAAAGAGCAGGATAAGAAGTCACCTATCAAGGTCCAGGCACAAGCCTGCCGCTGTTTAAAATTTGGTTTCTATAGCAACCACAACATCTGATTGTACAGAAAGCTCTCTGAGATACAAAGATGGCAGTGTCTTCAAATGTTGTGCTTTTCTGTCAGCATATATTGCAGCATTACCCCCCGCCCCAAAAATAGTTTCTTTCCCAAATCTGCTTATTGCTCTCTATCTCATTCTCAACAAATTCAAACCTAGTGGTCTTTCTAAGGAAACATGCTCAGGCCATCCTGGACATCTTCAGCCAAGCTGAAGAGCTTAGTATCAATTTGATTAGAAGATAGTATCCATGTACTTCTCGTGAAACTGAAATGAGACAGGCTGTAGTTGAAAAGGGTACACAATTAGTCAGAGGACTAGGTGTTGTTTCTGTTTTTGTTGCTGTGCTCAAGAGGGCAGAAAACTAGCATTAACTATATTTTTTTTTGTGGTAAGAGAGTTACCTTCTCTCCTACCATAAACACAGCAGGAGAACTTTGTGGTGGACTTTGGTGTTCAAATAAATAACAATACTAACAAAATAACAAAAGCCTCTGAAGCAAACAAATGGTGCAGGAAAGGATTGGGTAAAGTGATGACTTCTAAGATCTCAGAGCAGCAAGAGACAGATTATTTACTATCTTTCAACAAAACTGTCTTTCAACATTTAATGTGATCAAGTCACTGAACTCTTCTTACAGATCAGATAAGTGCAAAAATGAAAGGCAGCTGATAAATGACGATAATAATCAAAATGCTTTTATCAGTTTTAATGATGATTTAGTGAATGAAAAGGGAGATTATATTGTAAATCAACTCCTTTTTTCCCCCATAGAATTCTGATTGAATTTAGTGGCTGAACACCGCTTCCTTGATGGTCTCAATTAATGACCAATTCTGACCAGTTGTGAATACAATTGGTGATTTTAAAATTTTAATGGACGCTTTGATCCAAATTCAGGAAAGGAAACTCTTAAAGAAACAAACAAAAGAGAAATGAATGGGGATAAATTGCTCTGCACCTGGAAGTAGCAGAAAGTATCTTAGAGCAATCTGTGGAGGTTAGTAATAGCAATAACAATAGCATTTAGACTTATATACCACAATCTGGATCCTCATTTTACTGACCTCAGAAGGATGCAACCTTCAGCTGGTGAGAATCAAACTCCTGACAGTGAGCTGAATTAGCCTGCAATACTGCATTCTAACCACTATGCCACCACAGCTAAGCAGCCAGAAAGAATTAAGATGACCTGAGCATTGTGCAACAGGGAGAGCTCGGGTCTCGAACCCAGGTTGTCAGCTTTCCAGCTGATATGCTAAGTTTCTTAACTTCTGACTCATCACACCCACTTCTGTTCTTGTTCAAGGTCCTGCCCACCTAGCAGTTTGAAAGCATGAAAATGCAAGTAGATAAATAGATAACAGTGTTCCGTGTTTCACCACATGTTCTGCACTGAACCGTGATGTTATGTTGGCCAGATGACTGCAGAAATGTCTTCAGACAGTGCTGGCTCCCTTGGCTAAGAAACAAGAGATGAGCACTGCCCCCCAGAGTCAGATACAACTGGATAGGGGAAACCTTTACCTTTAAACTGAGATAGGTCTTTCATAATGCTAGTTTTAATACCAGCCAAAGACACTATTTTTCCCTTCAACCAAAAAGAATAATTTTGCAGATAGCAAGAATAGTATCAGTAAAGGGAAGTGGTATTACAGAATAGCAGTTTATAAAACATGATCTCAAATTAAATGTGCCCCAAATCTCTTTGCAGGAAATCATATGGATGACTACCCAGAATGGACACAATAGATAATTGTCATCCTTCAATCAGTTTATAATTCCCTATATGATTTTAAAGATGGAAACGTATTTGCTGAGATCCCAAATCTTTCCAGTTAGGGTATTTAAAGATGCAAAGCCTTCTCTCTTCCCACAAGAGGAGAGTATAAGAAGTGTGCAGGCAATAAAAGCAGTTTAGGAGTAGGAGCAGGTGGAAAACTAAAAGATTATACTTTTGATCAGATAGAGCTAATGTTATTCTTCCCCACAAGGTCAAATGACAGGGAGAAAAGTTGGAATATCCCCAGGGGACGGAATGGGGAAAGAGCTTGTTAAATTCTTATTAAAATCTGTCATCGATGGGACTGAAGGAATTCATCTCAAGCCTGAGAAACTAAGATCTGCACTGATGGCAATTTTGTGCACCAATTATTCAATTAAAATTGTCTCCCTTTCACTGATTGTAACAATCATATATTTAATTGATTTATTCATTTATACACAATAAATTATGTATCCATTAAAGAAATTTACACCCCCCCACAACTCAGAGTGGCTTCAGGTGGCTTGCAGGAACATTACAGAAAACAGAAAATGAAGTTCTAATTTTCATCAAACAGGAAGCTATTAATCTTTTACCTAAAGTCATGCTTAAAAATAACATATGCTACAGGCAGAAACATCCACTCAAGGAGTTGATTGCTTCATATTAATTGCAAATACCTGCCCTCTCCTCTCAAATCAATCTATGGGTGATGGATTGCATCTAACTGAAAAGGAACAGAGAACCATAGAAATTAAAAGCATAGAAAAATCTGACTAGGCTTTTAGCTGTTCACTTTGATGATCAGTCTTGGCCTCTTCTGAAAGAAGACCTTTTCGGGAAGCTACAGCAGTTGATGGGTAGAAATAAGCAGGTCAGAACTAAGAAGGAATAAGCATCTAGAATATCTCTCCATCTGAAATCAGTTAATTCAGATTGTAGTCTGATTCCTGGTGCTTAAACACAACATCCCTTAACTAGCTGCATCTAACTCACCTGATTTAATGTAGTGCGTTTATGCAATATTTCTTTTGTTCCCATGAAATATGATTGGTTGAAAGTGCTAATTCTTTTATTAACTATTTTATCCAAAATTGAAGTTTTATTTCTGCAAGAAACTAGAGCATCTGGGAGAACTGAGCATAGATAGTTATGCATCCTCTTGTGAGAAAGGAGAGAATTCCAGGGTGGTTGTGGAGTTTTTGATTATTTCTACTACTGATCTCCAAAGGATATTATAGAGGTGCCCTTTCATGCTCATTAACTCCTGGAGTGCTTTTCGAAGTTTGAACGTTTCAGTTTTCTATTCATTAAGTCATATCTATCTCTGTAATGCAAAAAAACATAGAGTCAAAGTTGATAAAGTAAATTAAAGAATATAGCCTAAAACACTGTAATTAGAGGGAGTCGTCTAAATAGGTGTGGGTGGAAAGCATTTGAAATTTATAGTGTTTCAAGTTTGAAACAACAGCTATTTTGATTTAAAAACTTTGGAATTTGAAACAGGAATTTGAATTTTATACAGATTGGGTTGATTTGATTGACAGACAATAGAATTTTACAGCAATAGTACTTAGACAGATATACTGCCCCACGATGCTTTAAAGCAGTGGTCCCCAACCTTTTTTGTACCAGGGACCAGTTTCACCAGAAACACTTTTTCAAGGACGGGGGGGGGGGGCGCCTTCACTGAAGGTGAAGAAAGCCGCCATTTTTATTTTATTTTTATTTTCTTTGCGGACCGGTACCAAATGATCCACGGACCGGTACCGGTCCGCGGCCCGGTGGTTGGGGACCCCTGCTTTAAAGAACTCTCAGGGTAATTCATAATGTTAGCATATTGCCTTCAACAATTTGGGTCCTCCTTTTACCAACCTCGGAAAAATGGGAGGCTGAGTCAACCTTGGGATCAATGGGGCTCCAGGCTGTGAGTAGAGTTTGCCTGCAATACTGCATTCAAACCACTGCACCACCAGAGTTCACTCAATTTTATATTTGGAATATTTGTTAAGAAATTATGATTTAAAATAGTAATTTAGTAAGTATTGATGGGAAAATTTACAATTATTTGTAGACCTGTCCAACAACAGGTAGATCTATTAGATTTGTTTGAGTTATATTTATCAACATTCAGCCAGGTGATATCGATGATTTAATTCTGTATGTTTATCATCATAGCAGTTTCCCTGGATAATGAGGTTGCAACAGGAATAGTAAAGGATTCTTTTAGGGATGCTAAAACCAATTTGGCTGGGTATTGGCCTTATGATGATTTTTAAAGCCCATAAATTTAATTTTTCCCCAAATACTACTTATATCCACTCAATTGGAAATGAAATTATGCATCTCTCTTCAAGGACAGAAAGAAAGCTGCTATGCTGAACTTATGGAGTAATTATCACTAGTCAGCTTGGCCCAGACATGATTTGAGCTGCCTATTGTATCCCTATAGGAGTCTTGAAAGCTTATTTTCCATTGAAGTACCACAAACATAGTGATCATACTGTCATGTCTGATTTTACTACTGGCAGTTTATCTGACTGGCCAGCTGTCTCAGTCTCTAAAATCAACAACAACAACAACTACAACAACCCCTGATTTACTGAAAATGGATAAATCCTGCTTATGATAGTATCCTAACAGTAGTGAGACAACTACTGATTGGTGGGGGCCATTCCTAGAATGTTTTCTATATATGTTCACCAAATTACATTTATTGGGATTATGCTGTAAAAACAATCATTCATTTTTCCATACATAAAAAGAAGAAAAAACTAATAGAGAGAACCCTGCTTCCAGAAGCTTGTTTCCTCTTGAATATGTTTAAGTTGCACATGAGATACATTAATTGAAAATGTTAGAATTGTCTGGATCAGGAATATTACAAGAGAAGCAACCTGGGTTTATCTATAACTTAACTGATTGAAAACTATTTCTTCAAGCCATCTGATGCAGCCTTTGTTGATTTCAGGATTGCTTTTCATTCAATCTTAAAAGAAATCCTATTGGAAAAACATAGAGTCCTGTTAATAGATCAGTAATTGCTCCTATTGTTTCCTAGTATGAGTTGATTGCTTATTTATATCCTATGACTATATTAAGTGTTGTATCTGATGATTCTTGACAAAGGTATCTTTTCTTTTTATGAACACTGAGAGCATATGCACCAAGACAAATTCCTTGTGTATCTAATCACACTTGGCTGATAAAGAATTAATTAATTAATTCATATATAAATTACATTAAAAAAAGAAAACTGGAACTTACACGTACCCCATTCATTAACTTCCTGATACTGTTCCATCTCAGAAAGCGTTAAATCAGATGCGATATCAGCACCTTTTTATATAGATAATAATTATTAAAGAATTAAATGTTTTTAAGGGCAAGACTTTCATGTCCCTAAATTAACTGGGAAACATATCTCAGTCCTTTAATGTACCAATGAGACAATGGTCCTAACACAGTTTTGTGATGGACTTAAGAAAACCCCCAAAAATGTAATTCAAAATGGCACCACTACTCACCTTTGAAAAAAGAAACATTGTGGTCTTTTGTAAAGACCAAAGTTCTACAAATGAAGTATTAATACTGGTAGTAGCAGATTTGTTAGGTTAAGTGTTTTAAATATCTTAGTATAATATTTCAAGTAAAAAAGGACCTAGTCAATTGTGTCATTCTTTCTGCTACTGAGGGCAGTAGCTTTTTATTTCTTCTCAGAAATAAAAGATGATTTTATACCAACCACTCCATAATTGTTTCTCACCAAAACAATCACTTATCCAATTTCTTCTTGGAATCCCATTATAGCCATTTTTAAAAAATATTACACAGCTCAAGAGACTACAGTCTAAATTCCTGACACCCCCTTTTTAAGCTTCAAGGCAGAATTTGGCTCTTCATGCTTAACTAGTGATTGCAATTAAATTTTCTCCCAATTGAGCTACTGCTTTAGTCGGTACCAATTATTTTCAATTCAGCTGCATGAAAACTGCTTTCATATCTGTGAAATCTGAAGGGTATAGACAGATGGTACACTTAGGATACAAAATACAAAAGTGATTTAAGCAAAATACCAGAAATTACCTGAATCTTAGTTGGAAGGTCAACTATTGGGCTATTATGTCCACGGTTCCCAAAAACTGGGAAAAAAAATTCCCAAGGTATATTTCAATGTTCTGACATTTGCTTTGTTAGATGGTAAAGCTAATAAATTACTCTTTTCCTGTTTTCAATGTGCCCCTTTTAACTAATGCAAAAGCCACTATGGGTCTGGAATTGCAGTATAAAATGCAGTTCTCTTATATTATGCAGAATTAGCAAGGGCCAATACCTGTAGACAATAGAGCCAATTGATCCAGAAATGCAATCATAGTTCATTTGCAATGGACCATTCTGATAGAAATACCAAAGAAAATAAAAATAAAATAAAAGAAACAATAGGACAGGGACTGTAGGCACGTTGGTGCGCTTATGCATGCCAACTACAGACCTCTTAGGAAAAGGGGTGAGGTCAATAGTAGACAGTCTAAGGTTAAAGTTTTGGGGGTTTGGGGAAGAAACCACAGAGTCAGGTAGAGTATTCCATACACTGACCACTGACCAAGTTTGGTGTGATTAACCTTGAGTTTGTATCTATTGTTTGTTCTTGTGTTGTTATGGTTGAAGCTGAAGTATTCATTGACAGGTAAGACATTGCAATGTATGCTTTTATATGCTATACTTAGATCGGACCGAAGGTGGCGCAGTTCTAGTTTTCTAGGTCTAGAATTTCGAGTCTGGTGGCATAAGGTATTCTGCAATGAGTAGAGGAGTGGAAAACTCTTCTTGTGAAATATTTCTGGACTTTCTCAATTGTGTTAATATCAGATACATGATATGGGTTCCAGACTGATGAGCTGTATTCAAGTATAGGTCTAGCAAATGTTTTGTATGCTCTAGTTATTAGTGTAATATTACCAGAGAAAAAGCTACGTAAGATTAGGTTAACAACTCTTAACGCCTTTTTGGCTATGTAGTTACAGTGGGCTCTAGCACTTAGGTCATTAGAGATGAGTACTCCAAGATCCTTGACAGAGTTTGGATCATCAACAAGGTCTTGACTATTCAGCCTATATTTTATTTTCTGATTTTTTTTGCCAATATGTAGGACAGAGCATTTATTTGTTGAGATTTGAAGTTGCCATTTGTTTGACCATTCTGATACATAGTCAAGGTCTTTTTGAAGCGTAGCAGTATTGTCTGTGGTGTTGAATAGCTTTACATCACCAGCGAAGAGAACACATATGAGAACTTGATATGATCACAGAGGTCATTTATGTAGAGTATGAAAAGAGTTGGTCCTAGAACACTGCCTTGGGGGACACCACGCACCAACATGCCTACCCTCCCTGTCCTATTGTTTCTTTTATTTCTTTTATTTTTTATTTGTCTTATATGTATCCATGTATTCATAACTATGTTTTTACTGATACCTATTATTTTGTAAGCAATTGACAAAAATTAATAAATAAATAAATAAAAATAAATAAAACAAAATCAAGGCAGGAGGAAATTAAAGCAGCTAGAAAGATTTGACTTTGCATCCTTCTCTCTATAGTCTGATGGAGTGGCTTTCCATAGAACAGGGACAAGTAAACGAGAGCTAAAGGCTGGAAGGGCTGCTGGAACAGCTCGGTTCTGATCTTTCCTTTTGTGTTGGCTGATTGATAAACACAAGGAACCGAAAATCACTCCCAAATTAAAGCCAAAGACAGGTTTGTGGTGAATTCACAGAAAGAAATTGAGGAGCTTCAAACCTAGGGTGCATAAATGTTTATAAAACTGAGAACATAAGGGGATTGTAAACAGCTAAGTTGAACAGAACCATCAGCCGGTAAGATTAAAAAATGCAGTGAAACCAAATCAGCAGATTAGCTCATCCTTAAGCAAGCACTATCTGCTTAGTTTATATCCACTGGGTTTATTTAAGACAAGTTTACTCCTCTGGGAAGAACACATTTTATTTGTTTACTTGTTCTATCCTTGGCTGCAGAGGCCATACTAGACATGAAGATGTTACTGAAATAGTTAAATCTGAATTTTTGATTATTATTGTTTGCTTTGGGGGACAGGGTGAGAGAGATTTATATAAAAGGTATTCTCTGAGCATCTCTCTCGGGGACTTGGCTCAGCAAAACAAAACCCAAACTGGCAATGACAAAGATCACAATTTTGTCATATATTGCAACAATGTGATCCTGAGGTATCCAGAGGCTGCATGTACCAGAACATGCCCGAGCTGAGCTTAAGGTGAGATGACACCCAGGTTTACAATAATCCTGGATTGGTTGATTTATCTATTGTAGTGCTGGTGAACCTTTTCAACACAAGTGGCCAAACATGTGCATGTGTGCATGCCGGAATGCTGGCAAACTGAAGACCAGCTGGCCAGTATGCATGCCTGTTTTTCAGGCTGTTTTCAGGCCATTTTTATGCTGTTTTGGGAACATTTTTTGGGCTTTTTGGGGTCCATTTTTGTCCTGAAAATGGCCCAGAAAACAGCTTGTTTTTTGGCCATTTTCTGGGCCAATTTTTGGGCTATTTTTGGCATGAAAAATGACCTGAAAATGGCCCGGAAAACGGCCTGTTTTGGGCCATTTTCAGGCTGTTTTCTGGGCTATTTTCAGACTGTTTTTTGTGCCAAAAACAGCCCAAAATGGCCTGAAAAAGGCCCCAAAACAGCCCTCAAACGACCTGAAAATGGTCTGAAAATGCTCAAAAAACAGGCCGTTTTCCAGGACATTTTAAGGACATTTGGGGGCCATTTTCAGGCCATTTTTCAGAAGGCATGGAAATGGCATGAAAAATGGCCTGTTTTTTCACCATTTTTGAGGCCATTTTCCAGCACTCCAGTGCTCACAAAGACCAGCTGGCCATCACGCTCATGTGCGCCAGAACCCAGAAGAGCAGCTGGCTACAGCGCATGTGCCCACTGAGATGGCTCTGCATGCCACCTCTGGCACACATGCCATAGGTTTGCCATCACGAGCCTATTGTATGGTGAGGGAGCCTTATCTTGGGACAACAAGAAAGGCTACAAGTTTCATGTCTTCCCCCTTTCTTGGATGTGTCAAAGGTCCGGTGAGCTAACTGATGATCACTGCTTGTTGGGGTCAGAATCATATGGGCGTAATTATTTATACAAAACCCTATGGCAGTTTTGCATACCAGTTGGATCAAACTAAGTTATGTGGTCTGGTTGCACAAGCCTTCTTGACTCTGGAGCAGGAATGAATCAGTCCATATAGAAATATATGTGAGTGTGTGTCTATATGGCAATGGAAAGCAGTTATTTCAAATTTAAGTTCTATTAGAAATGATTTTTCCACATTGGGCACGCTAGGGAGTTTTTCTAAATGAACATTGGCTCAGCGTTATATATATTATGTTGTATAATATTTAATCACACCACTATAGTCTTGGGCTTAGTTGTTTTTCACAACATAGCTTAAATAAATAAACAGTGTTCCTAAGTAAACCCAGACTAGTATTTCTCATAGTATATGAACCATCTCACAGTTTTCTATTGCCTGTTTTGCATCTTGTTAGCTGTTAAGTGCATTAGACCGTAAGTGCTACAATTTTGTAATTGAATTTTCGGAGTGCATTCTTCCTATATTAATTTACCTTCAAAATGTAATGTATTTATCCATTTTTCATCTAAGCATTCAGGATTCTAGACCGCATCTATTTCTATCTGACTGTCATTAGTTATACATATTAAATATATTGGCAATAACGGTTGCACAAATGGTTTTATGTCCTTTCCTTATGTCTAGCAAGGTTCCAGTAATTAAAATGCATATTGGATCCTTTTCTCTTTTTTTATCCTTTTAATCTCTATAATGGGCTTTTCATCTAGTTGCATTACAGTTTTTCCCATCTCTTACAGATATATAACAGTTCTTTGCACATCATCATTTGCTCAGAATAGGGTTTGGGTTTATAGATTTATATGTATTTATTTCGTTTCTAAACTCTACCTCTGTAAACTTAGCCACTGCACATTGCTGCGAGGGCCATTTTCTTTCACAGTTATGAACAGTTTGAAGAGTACTGAAAAACTAAAACTGGTGGATGAAATGTATATTTTTTCTAAATCAAAATGGCAAAGATGAGGTACAAGTTATTGTTTGCACATGAAAATACACAAGGTGCTACTGCTTTAGATGAATAGGTACACGAACAGCAATTAAAATGGGTTGTGGAAAAGCGAGGGCAATAAGACTTTAGTTCCCTTAAGAAAACAGTTGCCAACAAAAAATGGATGGAAAGAGAGAGATTATTGCTCAACCCTCACTCCTGTCTCTGGTTCCATTCTCCTTACTCTGACTTTCTATGTTAAGCAACTAGGTCTGGAGAAGTGTTCCCTCTTATTCCCTCCTGTGTAAGTGGAATCTTCAGTATAATTCAGATTAGGCATCTGCGCAACACATGCTGCCAACAGGATAAACATTTCAAGTCAATGCAAGTTACCACCCTTTGCAGACTTTACAGTTTTGTAAAGCTAGTCTGAAAAAAAGAGAGGATGAGCTTAGTAAATATAAAGATTCTGAGGATTGGACTTGCATGGGCCACCCTGTTCTCTCCTGATTGAAGTTCCTCACTCATGTAGGTTTTGGAAGACTCTCACGTGTCTCAAACAAACATTTATTAGTCTTGGTGTTTCTTGGGTGAATAAAAAAAAAGCAGGGATAAGTAAAAAGGAGGGATCGATGATAAAGAGATCAATGTTTCTGCCTTTAAATTTCATATTGCTTTTGGGGGAAAAAATAGGATCTTCCCTTAGAGATGCAAATAGCAACTTCAGAGAGATTATATGAGTTGGAATCATGGAAGGGAGAATATCCCCTGCCCTACTAGCTTTTCTACAGTTACATTAAAAGAAACCATGTTCTTGTTCATCAGAGCTATAAGATTACAGGTGATTCTCAATTTACAACCAATTGCTTACTGTTTGAAGTTACAGTGGACCTAAAAAGGGTACTTATGATCTGTCCTCAAAGCACATCTTCCGCACACATTCTCTCAAGTACATACGTGATCAGATGTTTCTCCATCAGAAAATGACAGAAAACATGTATTGGATATGCCGAATTTGTTTAACATGGCTTGCTTAATGACCAAGTGATTCACTCAATGACCATTGTGAATCATAAAATTGAGTCTAGTCACATGGTGCCTCCAACTTACAATCATAATAGCTTATGATTGAAATTCCATCCTGTATTGTTATCATAAATCGAAGACTACATGTAACATGAAGTCTATTGGGCCCTATATTTGGACAATGTACATACAATAGATAGAGGTATTAATCTGCTAGATATCTGCACCTTCTTCTAATCATTTGGCAGGCTAAAATAAAGCGTCTAGCTATTCCAAGGAGTTGGCTCATCTAGGAGAGCCTGCTGATACCTGTCAGCATATTTGCTCTTTGCTTAATGTGGTCCATGAAATATGTGTACTTGTAGTAAAAATATACGGAACACAGAAGGCTGCTCACTTACCCAAATGCCAAGCACCTGAACTGCAAAAACAATCAATCTCTGCTATTACCATTTTTTTTAACTCACATTCTATAATAATACTATTTTTACAAACAAAATGTTTTTCCTTGTTATTGAGCTTCCAAACATTGCAAATCATGAAGTTGGGGTTGAATTTCTCACTTAAAGTATAAAAGTTGATTTCAGATGTTTAAGATTTTATCTATGAAGATTACTTCTTTCTTCCTTTTTACAGTTCCAAAGTATAAATGACAAAATACCCTGCAATAATATATTCTTATCCCTGTGTCCTAAAGCATTTCTCGTCCTGATCCTGTATCAAAATTGAGTATTTCCCTGGACAAAGGCTTGATATCAATTATTCTGAAAGCTAGGTTATGATGTTTGTCGATGTCATAAAACCATGTTGGTCAAACAACCAATTGATAGAACAAATTGGACCCTCTAATATAGGCACTGTTCTATGTGACACTGGCAACTGCATAGCATGCACTTGCATATGCACATATCTGTACACTGAGCATAAATGCGCTTAAGAAGTTGTTCTTCCTTTTTGGGCTGGTCCTAGAATATAGAATAATAGAGTTGGAAGGCACCTTGGAAGTCTTTTAGTCCAACACCGTGCTCAAGCAGAAGATCCTATACCATTTCAGACAAATGATTGTCCAGTCTCTTAATGAAAGCCTCTAGTGATGGAGCATCCACAACTTCATTTTTTTAAAAAATAAATTTTATTAATTTTCAATAAACAAACATACACAAAACACAAAACATAAAAACATATAACTTCTTTTTGGAAAGCGGCCTAGTCCCGGGTTACATCTTTTGGTACAGTCATAAATCAAGTTCATGCTCACTTTATATACCATTTCATATCTTATTTACCATTCTATATTTTCTGTATGGCTTCTCCCCTCTTTTCACTCTCTTAATTCTATTTTATTTGTTTCATCTCAATTTAAATCATTATACTAATATCTTTTGTCCATTCTGTTTCAATCATCTATTTTTCTTTTCTCATTAACACAATATTTCTCCTGTGATCACTGATTGAAGTATGATGCCTTTATATCTTTCCCCTAAATTTAACACTTAAAATAATATATAGTTCTCATTCTGATTCTGCTTAGCACATTCTAAAACTACCTACTACATTTTAGGATAGAAAAATAATAAGTTTATAATATAATTGAAACAATAATCCATAGTATATTAAACTTTAGCATTAAATCTTAAGCATTTTACACATTCCCTTTGGTATTTTGTTAAATCATATAAAAATCCAATTTTCTAACATTGTTTCAAGTAAGAGTACAACAATACAGTCTTATGTACTTTTGCAGAATCTCTTTTGTAATCCTAGTCTTTTTACCACCACCACCCCCTTGATCTCCACCCTCTTAGTCTCCACTCTTTTCTGTAAGCTATTTCCTTTAGACCTTTCTTCTTTTTAAACTTCCTGGGGTCTATCTTTCCCCTAAATTTAATACTTAAGATAATATATAATTTCCATTCTGATTCTGCTTAGTACATTCTACGTACATTTTAAAATAAGAAAATAATAAGTTTATAATATAGTTGAAACAATAATCCATAGCAAATTAAAACTCTATCATTAAATTTTAAACATTTTACATATTCCCTTTAATATTTTATTAAATCATATAATATTCCAATTTTCTAACTCTATTTCGAATACAATACTACGATACAATCTTATGTACTCTTGCAGAATCTCTTTTTAAATTGTATTTTACCCTTTGTCTCTGTTTTTTTACATCTTGTTTCAAGCCTTTGTAACTTCTCTTCCCTTTTTCCCTTCCTTTCTTGTCCAATCTAGCCTTTTTACCCCTCCATCTCTTGATCTCCACACTCTTAATCTCCCCTCTTTGTTGTATTCCTCTTTTCTGTTGCTTTCTAACATTGTATTGATTTTTCACCTTATTTTTCCCTTTTTTGGTTGTTTTGTAAGTCTTGAATTCTCCATTTTCTCTCCTCTCTTTCCCTTTTCTTCCTCAACTAAAATTATTTGTTCATTAAAAATGGCTTCTTTTTCTTCATCCCAGCCTTCTTGTTGTTGTAATTCCTGGTAGGTAGAAATTGCCATTTAAAAGTGAAAAACGGATCCAGAAGAGCCCTTCCCTTCTTGTTCCTCTTCTCTTAACTTTTGAAATTCAATTTTCAATTCTTCAACAGATAATGCCATTGTGAAAATTTGTAAACAACCCAAAAGTTTTAAGTCTTTCAAAAAATAGTTTCCAAAAGTCACCAAGCAATCCAAATCAACACAAACTGTTTCATTTAGCACTTTCTTCTTTTTATACTTTCTCTTCTTGGGGTAGAATCAATTGCAAAGTTCCAAAATATATTTTTTAGAAGTCTTATTACAATTTGTCTCTGATCTTATAAGCTCCAAGCAGTCTCCTCCAGCAAAGTCTTAATATAGATTCTTTACCCCTCCCTTCCCACTTATAGCAAAAAAAGAATTTTTTAATTTTTTAATTCCAGTGTTCAGAAATCTTTAATATCCCCTTAGCTTTCATTTTCAAGTTTAATTACCTTCTGTTGCCAAGATGGGTTTTTCTGATTTCTTTCTGCTATTTCCATAGGGAAGGAGAGTGAAAAAAAACAAACTTTCCCTTTTACTTTCTTCCGCCGCTTTTTATTGTTCTTAGGGAACAATGTATCTTTAAGAAAGTTGAATTTCCAGTGTATTTAGATGTTACTTGTTATCCTGGTTCAGTCAAAAACTTTCACTTTCTCAGCTTCCTCCTGCACAGTCTTGTCCAGATGAAAGTTTCTTTGTGGCGGCCATTGCTGACTGCCGCTCCACTGCTCTTGGAAAAAGGAGTTAAGCCCCCGGACCCCTTCTGGGCCTTCTCTATCTTCAGTCACCTCTACGGGGTGACTATTAACCCCCAAATCCAGCTGGATCAGGGGCACGCCAGCGGCGAGCGCAGCAGGAACTGCGCACGATCACGGATTCCTGCCGCCGCCACAGCCTTTCAAACCAGAAGTCAAGCATCCACAACTTCTGAAGGCAAGCTATTCCATTGGTTGATTGTTCTCACCATTAGGAAATTTGTCTTTTGTTCTAGATTGCTTTTCTCCTTGGTTAGTTTCCATCTATTGATTCTTGTCTTGTCTTTTAGTGCTTTGGAAAATAGTTTGACCACCACCACCCCTGGTCTTTGTAGGAGTCCCTCAGTTATTGAAATACTGCTATCATGTCTCCTCTAGTCCTTTTCATTAGACTAAACATACCCAATTTTTGTAAACATTCTTCATATGTTTTAGGCTCCAGTGCCCTATTTATTCTTGTTGCTCTTCTTGGTACTCTCAACATTGTTATTATTTTGTTGTGACCAGAACTGGATGCAGTATTCCAAGTGGGGCTGTTCTAAGGCTTTGTAAAGTGATACTAATACTTAATGTAATCTTGATTCTAGCCCTCTATTAATGTGGCGTGGGATTGCATTGGCTTTTTTTGGATGCTGTTGCACACACTGTTGGCTCATATTTCAGTGATTTTCCATTAGGACTCCAAGATCCCTCTCTAAATTACTTGTACTAAGCTAAATTTCACCTGGTCTCTACCTATATAATTAGTTTTTCTTGCCTAAGTATATAACCTTACTTTTATCTATGTTGAATTTCATTTTGTTACTTAGATTAGTGCGCAGTGTTTAAGACTGTAAAAATCGTTTTGGATGTTGAGGTTGTCTTCGGGGGTATTGGCTATTCCTGCCAGCTTAATGTCGTCTGCATGAATTCTCCTTCTATTCCCTCATTTAAATCCTAAATTTAGGAGGCTTTCTCTTTGATTAGATTTAATGCCCTCTTGACAGCTGTCACTGAAGGGAGATACCAGGACATTCAGTTTGAACAAAGACAATGCTCTATGGCATCTGATCAATCGAGACATTGACCCATGTTGATTTGTATTGTTTCCATTATATTGCTTCACACCAGGAGCTATTATTCCCACTGTGAGACCACCTGTCCTGGTTGCTCAGGTTCATTTTATCTAGCTCTACTGCTGTTTGACCAATCTGACCAATGAATGTAGCTAAATACTGTTTTGTTTGTCTGTTACTTGCCATAATATATCAGTAAGCAGCTGCTATGCATCTTTTCAGTCAAAAAAGTTGATTATTTATCTTTTGGTTTATTTTGCTTTTTAAAAATTATATATAGTTTCACAATTTTATATATTATTGTTCATTTTCATTACAGGTAGTCCTCAAATTACAGGCATAACTTAGCCCAAAATTTCATTGCTAAGCAAGGCAATTGTTAAGTGAGTTTTGCATCATTTTACGATGTTTTTTTTCCTTCAATTGATAAATGAATCTGGCTTCCCCATTGATTTTGCTTGTCAAAAGTTAGCAATGGGTGATGACCTGTCTCTGGGTCAATGCAACCATCATAATGGATAATCAGAGTTGGAAGGGACCTTGTAGGTCAACTAGTCCAACTCCCTGCCCAAGCAGGAGACCCTACACCATTTCTGACAGATGGGAGTCCAATCTCTTATTGAAAGTCTCAAGTGAATACATAAATACATGCCAGTCACGAACACATCAGAATTCTGATCACATGACCATGGGGATGTTACAATGGTTGTGAGTGTGAAAAACAGTCATATGTCACTTTTTGAAGTCTGTTGTAATTTTTAATAGTCACTAAATGAATAGTTGTAAGTTGAGGACTAAATGTGCTACTTTAGGGAATTGTGTGTTTTAATTTTGGAATTTGTTGAGTTGGTCTATGATCATAAATTAAATTGAATCAAATGGACATAATTTTAGAAGTACAATAAGTTACTTTGTTTTCATAATTGCAAACTACTTTGGTAAAATTTAGAGTTGATGTGTCCATCATGATGATTCATACAGAGAAATGAACCAAGTGGGGCTTCTGGTTAAGAAATGCCTCTTTACCACTTCAGCAGAATTTGGCAGGCTTGGCTGCGGCAATTTCTTCAAATTGCTACAGACTCCCCACTCCTTATATAGAAAGCTATCTAAGGCAGAAGAAACCTCCCTGGGGAAAGGAGATCAAAGAAATAAACCACATTCTGACTTCATGTCAGGGTATCATTGCACACCAAATGCTAAGACAATGAGTGGCTGAACTGAACTGCAACTACTTTTTGGTAAAAATCATGGAGGAGTCTAATAACATCTTTTCCATCACATTTTATTAAAAGACATGAACTTCTGTGGGCAGTAGCAAAGTTTATCAGTTCTGTACAATGGCTAGACTAATGCTGGGTTGAAACTGCGTTGATGTAGAGGGAGGAAGGAGAAGTTAGTTAGGTTATACACACAATAAATTATACAGTATGTCAGTCAGTTTACAAGTATTTTATCAATTAATGCTAACATTTATGTTTTATATATGTTAAATCATATTTGTTTAATTTTAAAATGTTAGCATCATTTGATATGTTGTATATACTAAGCTATAGTTTTAATTTCATAGGATTCCCTCACCCTCATGAGATCCTTGGGGAGGTTACTGGAGACAATAATTAAAGGAACTGGGAAAAATCTCCTGATGGAAACAAATTTTCAGGCTACTTTACACAAAACATATGGCAGTATCTGATAGATTGAGATTTGAGATTTGAGATTGAGATTGAGATTGAGATTGAGATTGAGATAGATAGATAGATAGATAGATAGATAGATAGATAGATACTGTCTGTCTGGCTGTATCAGTGGTGGGATTCAACTAGTGTTACTACTGGTTTGGTGACTATGTTTTGCTTCCCTCAAGCCTCCAGGAGGGTGAAAATGGCCTCAAATGGGCCACAAATCAGCTGGGAGGAGCTACATGCGCAGTGCAGGTAAGTTTGGCTGGGGCTTACATGCCCACACAAATGGCTCTGCATGCCACCTGTGGCACACATGCTATAGGTTCACCATCACAGAGTTACACCGTCAAAATCAATTTTTCAACATCTCATAATATTTATGTTTTCCTTTTCTACATTTTTTTTAACACTAGCGTATCTAGTATTCTGCTATTTAATCCCATTTCTTGACATATCCTCATCATTCTTTTACTCCTTCCACACCCCCCACACTTCAATATTTTTTTCTCTAGATACCCATTATATACTATCTTTCTATCATGGTATTAGTCTATAGATAGTCCTTGGCTTCCAGCCACAGCTGAGCCCATTTTTTCTATTGCTAAGTGAGACAGTTGTTTGGCCCCATTTTGCCACAATTGTTAATTAGTGATTAAGTGGATCACTGCAGATGTTTAGTGAGTAACACAGTTGTTAGATGAATCTGGTTTCCCCGTTGACTTTGCTTGCCTTACTACTTATCTTATGATTACCTGCATTATTCTTTTGCTCATTCCAGCACACAGTACTCTGTATGCAGTAGTCATTATCAGAGAGCTTCTCACACTACTTCTCAGTGTAGTTTGGGTTGATCAAAGTTGCTGGATAAAGCTTTCATTAGTGCTTAAAGGTGCTGAGCTTGTCCACTGAAAAGCAGACAGCTTGGGTTCAAGATCTGAGTGTCATTGCGATGAGGTGAGCTCCAGTAACTTACCCCAGCTCCTGCCCACCTAGCAGCAAATTTGAATTGATAAACAGGTACCATTTTGGTGGGAAGGAAACACCGTTCCATGTGTCTCGGTGTATAGTCATGTTGGCCACATGATGATAGAAATGTCTTCATATGAGGTTGTCACCCTTGGCAAAGAAACGGAGAAGAGCACCACCCCCTAGAGCAGGGGTGTCAAACTGAAGGCCTGAGGATTGGATCCAGCCCACAGGGTACTTAGATCTGGCATGTGAGGCAGCCCTGGAAAGAGCAAAGGACCTTCCTGGGGTGCCTCTGCCAGCAAAAACTGTTTGTTTTTTTTCTGGCAGAGGTTTGCAGGAGGCCATTGCAATTGAAAACTGAGATCTCAAGGGCTGCACCACAGGTGCCCCCAACATGATGTCAAGCTGGCCACAACCACCTCATCCATGCCCACCCCAGCCCCCTGAGGTCAAACACAATCCTGATGTGGCCCTCAATAAAATTGAGTTTGACACCCTCTGCCCTAGAGAAGGACATGACTGGATGGTGGAAACCATAACTGGACAAGGGGCACTTTTACCTTTACTTTTAAGATACAGAAAGTACAGGTACGACTTACAACAGTTTGTTTAGTGACTGTTCAAAGTTACAACAGCACTGAAAAATATGTGGCCATTTTTCATAGTTACTACTACCTATGCAGCATCCCCATGGCCACGTGATCAAAATTCAGATGCTCGGCACTTGATTCATATCAAAATGAATGACACTCAGACAGCATGCTGTCCATGAAAGGATATTGATATATGTTTAAAAATTAAAAAAAAACTTTACAAAAAAAATTCATATTCATTTAACAACTAGGTGACTAACTTATCGACTACAGTGATTCACTTAACAACTGTAGCAAGAAATGTTGTAAAATGGGGCAAAATTCATTTAACAAATATCTCACTTAACCACAGAATTTTTGGGCCCAATTGTCACCATATGTAGAGGACTACATGTATAGACAGATTGCCAATCTTAATCCTACCTGTGGCATATGAAGCATTCTGGCTCTTTGGGGCCAAAACGATATAAGCACAACCAAGGCCCATTTATCCCAAGCATGCTCACATTGTTTTATGCTGCTTAGGGTTTCTGATGTACATGACATAACAAAGAAGTGTACAAAAAGCTAAGGCTGGAAATTTGAGAACTCTTTGTTTCTTCCCCTACACTCAAGAGTGCAATTTGACATTTCTTCTGGGAGAACATGTGAAATGCGCTGATTCTCTTTAGTTTCCTAAAGTCAAGTAGTTCCAAGTAATAGGAAGAAAGTTCTACCTGCTTCAAGTTTCTCTTTATCGCTCTAAAGAGATACATTTCCTCATAAAGTTGATGGTTTTGGTCTTGAAAGAACTCACCTAGCATTAAAAGGAAGTATGTGGTCATTTATAAATGCTAGTTACAAGGTACATTGAAAGCTCACCTCTAACAAGGAAGTAAGTACAATGACAACCACCGCTAACACACTGCTTTTTTAAAAATCAAATAATAAAACAAGGCGATGATCTTTTTTCTTTTACTGGTGCTAAGCCTCAGATTGCAACAGTCATCCATTCACAAGAAGCTATTGTAACAGCATTAGCTGTTCTGGATCTTAAAAAAAAAACATTAAGAGTGAAAGAGTAACTATGCTCTTTGTTTGGGCTTTAAATAACTACTGAGAGGATTTTCACACAGCATTAATGGCTCATGATTTAGATATCCAACACCCTATCTTCCTCTGTCTACACATTATTGTGTCTCTCCTTCAATCAAACAAACCTGGCTTTATAAAAATTAGCCCCAGTTTTCTTTGAACAGAAATGGACCATCTGAGATCAATCCTAGGCATGCCATGAACTGTTTACTGAGAGGCAAAGTCAAAATCTTCATTGGATAGGCTTGAGCAAGCTTTCTCAGTCAGTCAAACCTAGATGACATAGTGGGGAAACACACTGTTGTAGAGCGGCGGAAGATACGAGGCAGACACCAGAGCTAAACAGTAAAGGCTTCATTCTGAGAATAAAGGGTTGCCATGGCTGCCAGGGCTAACAGGCAGATCAGCTGGAGGCAACAGCTGATGCCGTTTGACAGCTCCTTTTATAGCTGGCTGTCAAACGGCATCAGCCAATGGGAGAGATTGGCGCTTCCGCCAGAACAGTGGACCAGAGTGGGAACTTCCATCAGTTCTGTGAATACAACACTCCTTTCCCCTGGTCAGGAGCATGCGTAGTCTGGCAAATAGGCTGGCTGCCTGCACAGGCGGCCGGATCGCCTTAGTCCTGGAGGATCTCCTGCTAGAACAGAGTCCTTCGCCCCCTGGGTCACGCTGGAGGCTGCTGGAGCATGAGTTCGACCCACAGGTGCCTTTGTCTGAGTGTCTGTCGGTGGTCCAGGTAGGGTCCATCGTCCAGCTTGCTTCGGGAATGGCTTTTGGTGCGGCGGGTAGACTGGGTCGTTTGGCTGGGAAACCTCGGCGTTCGCTGGGTAGACCGGATCGTTTGGCTGGAAACAGGGATCATCGGCCATCCTTCTCCAATGCCTCCTCAGCTGGTCTACATGTCTGCGCCACATACAACCGTCGTCCAGGAGGATCCTATAGGACTTAGGTCCTCTAACTGAAACAACTTGTCCTGGTACCCATAGTGGGTCCCCTGCATAATTCCTGGCATAGACCAGTTCATGCAGGGCGAATTCCCTGGCCTGGCTGTCAGAGCCCAAAGGAGTGCCAGGGGTGTAATGGGGGTGCAACCTATCCAGGGTGGTTCTAAGGCACCTGCCCATCAGTAACACTGCAGGTGATTTGTTGGTCGTGTTACAGGGGGTTGTGTGCTGGGTCAGAAGGTATCTGGACAGTTTGGAGTGGCCAATCAATTTGGCCAAACCTTGCCAAGGCCTCCTTTACTGACCTAACTGCCCTTTCAGCCATCCCGTTGCTTGCAGGGTGAAAAGGGGCTGTGAGGATGTGCCTGATGCCCAGGTTGGCTGCAAAAACTTCAAATTCACAAGAGGTGAACTGGGAGCCATTATCGGATACCAGGGTGTCAGGGAGGCCATGGGTGACAAACACTTTGGTCAAGGCTCTCGTGACAGCCAGTGTGGTTGTGGAAGGAAGCAGAGCCAGGTCAATCCATTTGGAGAAAGAGTCCACTATGACTAGGAAAGTCCACCCATGCACAGGGCCCACCAGTCAATGTGAAGCCGGGACCAAGGGGCCCCAGCATCCTCCCACTGGGTAGGAGTGGCTGCAGGAGGTGCTGGTCTGGTCGTTTGGCATAGCTGGCATGTGCTTAACCAGCTGGAGATCTGGGCATCCATGCCTGGCCACCACACGTAGCTGCGGGCCAGAGCCTTCATCCTCACGATGCCTGGGTGGCCTTCGTGCAGGACCTTTAAGATTGGCTCTTGTAGTTTAGTAGGGATGACCACCCTTGTCCCCCACAGCAAACAACTCTGTAGGGATGACAACTCCTGCCTGCGAATCTTGAATGGCAAGAAATGACAGGGGTGTACTGAATTGTAGGCCACCCCTTTCCCACCCAATCCAGGACTTGGGCGATTTCCTTGTCCCTTCTGGAGTGAGTGGCAATGTCCTCGGCTGTGATAGGCAGGTTGAGTTCATTGACCTCAAAAATGGCGTGGATGGGTGTGGGGTCTTTGACTGGCACTGGTAGAGGGCAACGACTGAGGGCATCTGCATGGCACAGGTTCTTCCCCGGGCAATGCACCAGCTTGTATGAATAGGCGGCCAGGAATAGGGTCCACCTGGTCATCCTTGGGGATAGGACCTGTGGGGTTTGCTTATCCCTTGACAAAAGGCCTAAAAGTGGATTATGATCTGTTATAAGTTCAAAGTAGTGACCATAAAGGAATTCGTGAAACTTCTTGACAGCAGCAACTGCAGCCAAGGCCTCTTTATCAATTTGGCTGTAGTTTCGTTCTGCTGCAGAGAAAGTTCTTGAGAAGAAGGCAATTGGTGCCTCAGAGCCATTGGGGAGCCTGTGGCTCAGGACAGCCCCTATACCAAAGGGGGATGCGTCTGCTGCCAGGACTAAGGGCAGCTGCTGATTGAATTGAATTAAAACTGCATTAGATGTGAACTTGATGGATTTGAAGGCATGGGCTTCCCTTGGTCCCCAATGCCAGGGGGATTGTTTATCTAAAAGTCCGTGCAGAGGTTCTGCTATGGATGCTTTATGTGGAAGGAATGCAGCATAGAAATTTAGAAGCCCTAAGAAGGCTTGGAGTTCAGTCTTGTTGGAAGGTGTGGGTGCCTCGTGGATAGCCCTGACTTTGGACTCAATTGGGCGAATACCAGAGGCGTCAATTATGTAGCCTAGAAAGTCCACTTGTTTAGTGGCGATGGTGCACTTATCCCTTTTAAGTTTAAGGCCATGCTGCCTAAAATGGTCTAGGACTGCTCTGAGTCTATGAATTAGTTGTGTTTTATCCCTAGCTGAAACCAAAATGTTATCTAGCTCTAAATCTAATTTGGAGTGGATAGCAAAAGATACCCTATGTGGTTTAAGGCAGATGGGAGTTGCCTGTGGGTCTACATTGAATGAAATAGGGGTACCAGAGTAACACCCTAAATCTTCGCTAAATACATCAGAATAGTCTCTGAATAGGGTGTCTACTTCAGAGGTTGAAACAGCGTGGATACCAGTTATGCTGAGGCCAAGAGCAGGGAACCAGTCTAATCCTAGTAAGGTAGGGAGGGCACCATCTACCACCACTAAGGGCAAGTGGCCTTTGAAGTTTTGGAATTGGACTAAAAACTTGCCTTTCCTGAGGACAGGGATGGTCTTGCCTTGGTAATCACACAGAGTCAGGTGACAGCTCAGGATCTTCTTCTTGGACATTCTGGGATTCATCTTCTTTAGCGTTGCCCAGGAGATGATAGAAAGTGCAGATCCCATGTCCACCTCCATCCTGCAAGGCTTACCTTCTAAAAAGACAAAGATACTTATTTTGTTAGAGCCTGTTGTAGTGTGATCTGAGTGGTAGCAGGTATAGCAATCCTCAACTTGCCTTTGGAAAATAGGAGTAGGGTGAGGTCTTTGTGGAAAAGTTCTCCCTGCTTGGCAGACTCTAACTAGGTGGCCTTTTATTTGACAGTTCAGGCAAATTGCATTCCTGAACCTGCAGGATGCCCTGAGATGGGTTCCTCCACAGCTCAGGCAGATGGGTTGCTGCCTGGGGGCAAGGTTGATTTTTTGTCTGGGTCCTTCCAGAGGGGGCTTCTGTTGTCTGAGGCGGTTTACCTCGATTGGGTCCTCAGAATCCTAGGGAGACTTCCTCAGAATGAATAGTTGAGTTGCCTTGCCTAATAGGGGTCCCTTGTATTTCAGCTACTACAGAGCAGATAGCTCAGCAGCTTGGGATTCCGCTATGGCTATAGCTAGGGTCAGGTCTTTTTTTGCTAGTAAACATCTTTGAAGTCTCAGGTCCTTGACTCCACAGACAATTTGATCTAGGAGCATATCCTCTAGGTAATCCCTGAAACCACATTGTAGGGCAGCTGATCGTAAGGCTGCCACATATTCACTAACTGACTCCCCCTCAGACTGCTTTCTATTCCGGAAGGCATGTCTCCTAGCTATTTGGGAAGTCTTAGGGGAGTAGTTGTTGGAGAGGATCTCTTGTAAGGAAATAGGATTTCTTTCTATGGTCTGTGGTGTCCGTTAGGTCTATCGCATCTAGGAAGCAGAAAAAAAGATTTTTATATGATTCCCATGTCTCGGCTGTCGGCTTGAATGGTGGGAATGCCGGGATGGAAGTCATTGTGAAGCAGCAGCATCGATCTCCTCAGCTGGGGAGGTTTTAAACTTTGCGCTCTCAAAAGAGCAATTGCGGCTGCGCCTGTCAGGTGGCGTCTGTCTCCTCAGCTGTGGAGACTTTAAACTTCGCGCTCGCGGAGAGCGTAGGCGGCTGCGACTAATCAGCTCTCAGTGGCTCTGGCTCTTTTTGTAGTGACTGAGCTCAGCTGTTTTATGTCTGGTCACCTCTTATTGTATCCCACCCTTGTTACCAGTGTTGTAGAGCAACGGAAGATACGAGGCAGACACCAGAGCTAAACAGTAAAGGCTTTATTCCAAGAATAAAGGGTTGCTGTGGCTGCCGTGGCTAACAGGCAGATTAGCTGGCGGCAACAGCTGATGCCGTTTGACAGCTCCTTTTATAGCCGGCTGTCAAACAGCATCAGCCAATGGGAGCAATCGGCGCTCCCACCAGAACTGCAGACAAGAGTGGGAACTTCCATCAGTTCTGTGAATACAACACACACACACACACATACACCCATCAGGAACAGTGCAAAATTCACTGAGTTAGTTTTGCAAAGTATCTATTTTCACCTTAACATCATTAGCCTGTACTAAAAGGTGAGGCCTTGCTGCAAAAGTGAGCAGATCTAAGTGTAATGTTAAGTAAAATTATGAAAAATGAAATCAAATAAAGCCAAAGTGCAGAGTTTTTCTAAAATGCCCCTCCCTAACACCCCCACTCAAGAATTCATGTTGTTTTTTGTACCATCATCATTAGTGTTTAGTGTTCCAATATGAGGGCACATTTCACCAGCATATTATTTAAATTGTTTTGGAAGCTTCAGTAGAGAATCAACATTGTATTATTTCAAAAGCTGAAGCTAGATTTAAGTCCATGCTAACCACATCCTCAGTCACGCTCTAAGCTCAGCCTTTTGTGTTAGACAAGTGTAGAACTGTTATGGAGGCAAAGCATGATATTAATCTAACAGATCTTTATGAATATCAACCCCTTCAATTTTCATTTCTTCAGCAATTAATTACAGGGTGGCATGAAAATAGATTGAGACATTCGCTGAAATCTAAAGGTTGCAAAGGGGGAAAAAAACCACATACATACGCTTTTTAAGACTGTACAAAGATCACTCTTAATCTAGCCCTCTATATATATATGGACAAAGAGTTATGCTCATGGTTGAATGTAATTTTACTCTACAAATATATCATATATACACAGGTTTCTGTACACAGAAAGTAACCCTTAATATATACCTTTGTAAGAGTGAATTTTTCCATAACATACAGTCTTTTAAAATGCAACTAACCGTTAGATATGATTGCTTTTATGTAGAGTGCTCAAATGTGAATCTG
Source organism: Pseudonaja textilis (assembly GCF_900518735.1). Next base: position 19,877,185 of record NW_020769321.1, on the reverse strand, counting down.
TTTTATGCAAAGTATATAAAACACAAACAGGGGTTCGAGCAATCCCCAGGCATTACTGACTATTACTGACATTACTGACTATTACTGACAACAGGTTTTCTATTGATGGATCATGTCCTTTAATTCTAAAAGAAATCCTTACCAAATGGATTTGACATTCCTATCTCCAAGGAGTCTACATGTATACCATTTGTTGTCGTAGAGCTCTACATTGCCCAATATATAACAACGTGGGATGTTTCCAGATGTAATGATGCGTGGAGTATACTAACTTTTGTAACTTTTAAAATGGTTATTCAAAGTATGCATCTGTATCAGACTCATTGCAACATTGAAGGATAACTATTGAATTAAAACAATTATTTTTAAAAAAAGTTTTCATAAAATTACAGCTGTGTTTATTTCACTGAGATGCAGTCCTTCATACCCTCATTCTTAATATGTCTATTTAACAGCAGGATATTTTCCTGATTTTGTGATCTAGCATTTTGGGGTATTGCTCTATATTAAACAATAGCAAAGCAGTGGTCAACTGTAACAGATGAGCTAGCAAAAGCCAGAAGGCAAGATGAACAAAAAGACTGACAGGGTAATATCAGGAATTAGGAGGACTGATTTTGAAAGAAAAAGGTTTTATTGCTGAAAAATGGATTCAAACCACATGTAATATGAGTCCAAGTACATTCCAAGATATCCAATGAAAATTTAAACTTGATGATTCTAAAACAGATTGAATTTCTGGTGCAGTGATATATTATCCTGAAAAGGGAAAAATAGATTAAGAGGAGTAGGAACAATGGCCCAGTAGAGGAACAATGATGATTGACTTCACTATGAAAGTCTGAATTAAATTTCTCTAAATAATTTTTTCTTATAGCTTGTCTCAGTGCTATGAAACTATACAGCTGGGCTTGGAAAATTGTATGCCAATTTTTGGATGACTGTGATTGGAAAGCATAATGTTCTATCACAATTTCTGCAGCAGATGTGAACGTTTGTGAGACTGAAGAAGCAAGGACATACTTGCCTTTCTTTTGTTAGTAGCAATTTTATTTTAAAAAATCCAATTGCAACAACAAAAATTAATACAAACTAAAAAAGACAAAAAAGAAAGATAAAAAATAGAAGATGCAGAAAAAAATAGAAATAAAAGAAAAAGAAAAGAATATAATAAATAAAAGAAATATATAAAGAAACAAGTTCCCGCTTTATCACAACCTGTGTGAACAATTTTAGGAACATATCACTTTCTCTTAATATACAACAAATTATCTGTTCTTCCCTCATTCCATCTGTTATCTAGAGACATATCTTTAAAGTCTCATCATTTTAGTCCTATGACAGTAAAAGTCCATTAAGCCCATTACTAGAGATAGCAATATATCTATTTGAACTGTGATCAAATAAATCAACTTTATATTTTTCCTTTTAACAACCTTCACCTTTTGTCTCTTCAATGTCCTAGAACTTGATTCATTTTTTTTTTTGTTTGACTCTATGTTATAAATAAATAGGAGGTGATGCAAGACAGAGGGGCATGAAGAATGCTGATCCATATAGTGGCTGACCATCAGACATGACTGAATGGCTGAAGAAGACAATGATTTATGTTTCTTTTACTTTATATAGTTTTTATCTGTTATGATTATAATCCGGCCAGAGTTATCTTGAAGTAAGATGAGCAGCCAATAAATTTTACAAATAAATAATAAATAAATCAAAGTGTCCTTTAATTGTAATCTTTAGTTCTTTCTGATTCCCTGTAGTGTACAACCTTCAAAGCCTTAACTTGCCATGTCTTTTAAAAAGAAAAAAACACATTTTCCCATGGCAAAGATTCTTATGATTAATTACAAAATCTAATCTTAAATCCATCTGGATCCTTAGTCCCTCCCCCATTTCTGTCTCTGTCTGTCTCTGTGTCTGTCTGTCTGTCTGTCTGTGTGATTCTGTGTGTGTGTGTGTGAGAGAGAGAGAGAGAGAGAGAGACAGAGACAGAGACAGAGACAGAGACACACAGAGAGAAACAGACATAGAGAGACAGACAGACAGACAGACAGACAGAGACAGAGAGACAGAGACCTTAAACTTGTATTTAAAATATCTTTCGCTAAGGGTTGAATGAAACTCACCCAATATTTTTTGACTTGTTCCTAATAACTGAAAACAATTAACAATCAATTTCTGGAAATAATTAGGAAAAGAGATATGCAAACCCAGTGTCCTTTTAAAGGTAGTATCATAGTTAGAACAAAATGGTGATTTCTTTGTCTCACAGAGCTCTAAACTTGTGGTCTCCTCATATCTGGAGCACTTGTGGTGATCTTAGGCTCTCTCCTTATCTGGAGAGGACTTGCAAAGTCTACTTGACATTATAATCCTGCCAATACGGAATTGCATCTTTATTAAAGATGCTACACTGATTATCAGTTTATCTTGCTTTTTAAGTGGTAAATGAACCAGCACTGGAGACATCAAGCAATGCTTTGGCAGAATTAAATCCACCCTTCCAGTCTAGTCGCTGAAGGAGGACCTGGGAAATTTCCCTTCCCTAGTAAGATCTGAAAGAGATGCAATATTAATAATTCCCACCTAATGGAATATTTTTCCCCAGAAATACACGCAGTCCCTGCCAAGTTTCAGTTTTATAAATAAGTTAAAGCTATTTTATTTCAATGTGCTTTTTGTCATTAGTGGTGACTATTTTAGGAATTACTGTATATCAGGGATGTCTTTGCTTTTTGTGTTTACTTCTGACTTTTTAAAAATTGTTCTGATTGATTTTGTTATTTTGATGTTATTTTTCTTTTTCTTGATGTTTATGCTACCCGGAGTACTTTGGAACTGGGGTAAATTATAGATATTGTAAAGTAATATGTTAAAAATAACCCAAAACAAATGCATTCTAATCTAGTGTTTATAAATCATAGCAACTGAATTCGTATAATTCACTGAGTCAAACTCCAGATATTAGGTCTACACTTAATCTGATGCAATATTTTTAGTTTAAAGCAGAGGTGTCAAACTCAAGGCCTGAGGCCTGGATCCAGCCTACAGAGTGCTTAAATATGGCCCACAGGGCTTCCCTGGAAACAGCAAAGGATCAGCCCACAGTGCTTTTGCCAGGGAAAATGGAGCTTGAGAGGACCACATGTGACACTCCCAAGTTTTGTTTTTGCTATCAGAGGGCTGCAAGAGGAACCCTCAGTCCCACCCAGGCCACAGGTGCCCCTGAAATGAGTGGTGTCAACTGGCTAAGCCCCCCCCCCCCCCGCAGCCACATACACCCTGGTACCTGAGGTGAAACACAACCCTGATATGGCCCTCAATGAAATCGAGTTTGACATCCCTGGTTTAGAGTCATAGTGTTGCAGTGTTTCGAATACAGTATTGCAGGCTAACTCTGGCCATAGCCAGGACTTTAATCCTGATCAGCTGAAGGTTGACTCAGCCTTCCATCCTTCTGAAGTCAGTAAAATGAGGATCCAGATTGTTTGGGTTAATATGATGACTCTGTTAACTATTTAGAGATTGCTGTAAAGCACTATGAAGCTGTATATAAGTCTAAGTACTACTACAGCTGTTTGCTATTAGTTTGTACTAGAGTGATAAACACACAATTTATGTGGATGAGGTCTTATTCAAACTCTCTCACTTATTCATACAAGAGACTGAAAGAGTACATGGTGTCATTGCTTATCACCAAGTGACATTAGCATAGAGATAAAAACATAGTAGAGTTGAGTAAATAACTAGCAAGAAATTTGGTAATTTAATACCACAATTATTTCTAATGATAAACCATAAAACTTTTACATTTAACCATTTATCTTGGCTCTGTGAGAGTTGACTCCCTTTGGCTAATCCAAAAAATTGGTAATTTAATACCACAATTATTTCTAATGATAAACTATAAAACATTTACATTGAGTCATCTATCTCAGCTCTATGAGAGTTGACTCCCCTTAGCTAATCAAACCTTTTATTGTTTGCAAACATTGAGAATGATAGCTCTTTTCTCCAATGCATTTACCAGCTAATGTAGCAGTGTAAATATTTAGAATAGCATATTGGGATGTAGTTGGATTATTCTTATTTACATGAATAAATGTAAATATTTACAGCATGTTTTTTCCAGAACATTTATGCTGAAATTTAGCACAACTGCAGAGCCATAAAAAGTGCAATGGAGATTGAGGAGAAAGGAGAAGACAACGAAGAAAAAGCTATCCACGGTAAATATATTTTAGCATCCAATGCAAATAAGACTCTTTAAAATGCTTCTTCGGACAGCACCTAACATGTTTTCTAACAAAATGAAAAGATAAACATCTATTTGATACAAATTGTAAAGGAAAAAATCTATCATTATGAAATTATGTGACAATTTTTAAGAAAGGGAAGGGAAAAGAAAGGGAAGAAGTGGATATTGTTGAGGTAATTCCCCGTTAGGAGAATGAGCGCATACAGGGAGACGTATCTGAGAGAAGTGTTGAATAATACACACACAGCACACAGGTACACTGTACAGTAAATGTAGGGTTTTACTTTCAATAAAGGTTTAAGCAAAGTTCAAAATAAGCAGTCCAAAGTCATTCACAGGTTAAATGAGTCAGTTTTCAGTCCAGGGATAATCCAGTAACAAAGTCCATTGTGAAAAACAGTTCAGTATCAGACTTACATCAAATCCAAGCATATCAGTCAATTAGGATGAATGGCAAAAGTCTCCAACAGAAGGAGAAAACAGAGACTCACTGAGACTTCTTCTGAGACTAAGACTAAAACAACCCAATTACACTTTTAGGATTCTCTTAAAGAGACAGTATTAAAATGTCTATCCTGGTTTATATATTTCTAACCCAAATACCTGTTAGGTGACATACATTCCTAATATTCTCCCCTTTTGGGTAAGACAATATATACAACCATAAATTCTAAGTCCATAATCTTCGCAGCAAGCTTTATGCTTTATAGAGCCTTGGGCCTTTGTCAAATGATCTGCTATATTGTTTTCTGACATACAGTATTCCAGCTTAATCATCTTACTTTGCACACATTGTCTCACATTTAAATATCTTAAATCTGTGTGTTTCATTCTTGTTTTAACAGCAATATTTGAAGCCATCTGTATTACTGATTGGTTATCTTCATAAATAACAATAGAATCCGATACATTAATTCCCATATCAATTAATAATAGCTTATACAAAACTAAATCTGTACATAATAAAGATAAACATAAGAATTCAGCCTCCATTGTTGACAAACTTAAATGTTTCTGTCTAATAGACCTCCATCCAATTAATGCCTTTCCAAATAATACTACAGTATCTGATGTAGATTTTCGTGTATTTATGTCTGTAGCAAAACTTGCATCAGCATATGCAGTTAAACTCAGTTCATCTTTAGGCTCCAAATACAATGCATAATGCATTGTTTGTTTAAGATATCATAACACACGTTTAGTAGCTTGCCAGTGCCTTTCAGTTGGCTCAGCATTAAATCTCGCTAATTGATTAACACTGTATGCGATATCTGGCCTTGACCAATTACTGAGATAAGATAAACTACCGATCAAGGACTAATAAATGTTCTTATCAAACATAGGACTTTGAACATCACTATGGCTAAACTCCTGACTCATTGTTGTCTTAGCTGGCTTACAAAGTTCCATTTTAAAACTTTTTAATAATTGGTTAATTTTATCTGCCTGTGAGATCTTGTATCCTCCCCTAGTTTTATCTATCTTTAAACCAAGATATTGTTTTATTTCTCCTAACTGTTTTATCTTAAATTTCTTTTCTAATAGTGCGATTATTTCAGTAGCTTCTTGTTCAGTTTTGGTGATTAATGCTATGTCATCAGTAAATAATAGCAATAATGTAATTACACCATAACTCTTCCTTTTGAACAAACATGGATCAGCCATGTCAGCTACAAAACATATCGTAGTTAATTCTTTAACTATACATTGGTTCCACTCATATCCTGATTGCTTCAAGCCATAAAGACTCTTTTTCAATCTCCAGCAATCATTATTATCAGTATTATCATTTTTGAGACCTAAAGGTTTCTTTAAATATAGTGTGTTGCAACAGTGCATGCAGATATGCTGTCTCTACATCCAAATGATTTACAATGTATTTCTCCTTAGCTGCCCACACTAATGCTGCCCTTAATGTAGTAGCCTTCAGACTAGGTGCAAACACCTCATCATAGTCATTTGCTGTCTGATTGAACCCTTGTGCTACTAACCTGGCTTTATGGGTAACAGTCCCATCTACACCTGTCTTAAGCTTATATATCCATTTCCATCCTATGGCATGTTTACCTGGTGCTAACTTAACATTTTCATATACTTCCAACTTTTTAAGGATTCTAGTTCCTTATCCATTGCTTTCTGCCAAGCAGCCTGATCCTTAGCAGGATACAGTTTTAGTTCACTATAGTTACTTGGAACTGTATTCACTTGGCATACAACACTAGCCTGATATCTATCAGGTGGTTGTGTTACTCGGGTTGAACATCTTGGTAATACAGGGCTAACTAGTGGGCTTTCCTATGCCACCTGCTCCTGTTCTTCTACTTCTTCCTGTGCCTGAACTTCTACTTCCTCCTGTTCTTCCTCTTTAATGGCTATTTGTGGTTTACTGACTTTATCTTTAGGGACTATTTGGGTGTCAATAATAATATCATTGCTGGATTCCTGTTCCAGTCTATCCCACCCAACGTGCTCAAGAAATTTTGCATTAGCACTACAATAAACATGAGCTGTGCCTTGATCCCAGAATCTAAATGATCTATGGTTGGTCTCATAACCTACAAAAAATAACTTCTTAGCTCTATGTTGCCCTTTCAGTCTTACTTGTGAGTGAATATGCACCCATGCTGGAGCTCCAAATGTGTGTAAATAACTTAAATTTGGCTTTCTGCCATGCCAACGAGTGAATGGCAATTCACCAGTTGTTGTATTAACTACATTGTTTAAAACATGATTACTACACATTATGGCTTCACCCCACAGTGTTTCAGGCAAACTGGAATCAGATAACATAGTGCAAGCCATGGTTTGTAATGTTTGCCCTCTTTGTTCTACAAACAAGTTATGTTGTGGTCTGTAAGGTGCAGAACGTTTGTGCTCAACACCAGCCAATTTCAGCATAGTTTGGAATCTCTTGTTAACAAATTCAGTCCCATTATCAGTAACTAAAGTAATTACTTTACTTTTCATTTTTCTCTCTGCAAATCTTAGACAGTTAAAGAAATGTTGGAATGCTTCTGTTTTCTTTTTCATAAGATAGCAGAAACCATATCATGATAATCCATAATACTCAAAATATAGCAGGCACCCCCTAAACTAGTTTTCTTAGGACCAATTATGTCAGCAAAAACAATCTCTAAAGGTTCTTTGATCTTAAACCCATTAAGTCTGTTTGCAGGAGTAACCTTACTTTTCTCCTGGCTACAAGTATTACAGTTTAAATACTTGCTACAGGGTTTCAATTTTACTTCCTCTGACAATTTGACAGTTTGTTTGAGCATTTTGAAATTAATGTGCCCTAGACATCTGCAGTAAATGTATACATTCATCATGTGGCTTAACATTGTTATAAACTAAGTTAGCCATCTTCAACTGGTCATCATGTATCACATATAAATCATTCTCTAAAGTAGCAGTAACACTTTTACCCTCTTTCTCTATTATACAGTTATCTCCTCTAAAGGTTACTACATAACCAAGATTAACTAATAAATAAAGCCCTTACTAATAACAAATTAAATTTCAGTTTAGGTACATATAACATAGTTAAATGTTTGTTTATACAAGAACAATATGCAGTACGTTCACCTAATGCTTTAATCTTCCATCCATTTGCCAGTGATACATGTTGCTTACTTATAGACATCTTTACAAACCTCTATCTTTAGTAATGCATTGCAATGCTCCACTATCAACAACCCACAAATCATGGTTTACAGTTGAATTTCTACACATAGCTAAACTAAGATTCTTCTTGGCCTTCTGGTGATTACCAGTATTCTGTTGTTTTCCCTTCTTACAGAATCTAGCTATATGTCCCCTAGATCCACAAGAAAAACATTTCCTAACAGTATAGGCAGTTGAAGATAAATTCTTTTCTTGTGGTTGTTCCTTCCTCGGTTGGTCCCTATCCAGCCATCTTCTTGCTTCTTCTAACAACCTTCTGGTAATGTCAGTCAATGTCAGTTTATTTCTGTGCAGGACTTCCAGTGAAGATACATAATTGTTGTGATTGGAAGGACTAATCCTGTTAGGAACTTTGAATCTGATGACTGTTAGATCGTGGATTGACATCAGAACCAGGAAACGTTAATCTGATGGGCAAGCCAGTTAATTAGCACGTTACTGCAAAGAGCTCTGTCTGTTTGAATTTCAAAGGGGAGTCC
>NW_020769321.1:19843260-19868748 GCF_900518735.1 Pseudonaja textilis | reverse complement strand
TTTTGAATGAGGACGTTACTGCAAAGAGCTCTGTCTGTTTGAATTTCGAAGAGGAGTCCTAACAGTTCCTGTCAGCAGTGATAATAAATGTTACAAGGGAGGACACATTTGATTTGCAGGACCGGCCTGAACCTTCAACCTCCTCTGCTTCTCAATCAGGTTATCAGCCGGGAACGGCTGACAATGAGGAACTTATGGAGACTTCAGGTGAAGATAATAATTTAGATGATTGCTGGGTGGATGTCAGAAGCAGGCGTCTCCTTACGAGAAGAAACCAACGGGAGCACAGGAGGAGGGCAGATCAGTAATTAGACTAATTAGCTGCTGCTCTATAAAGGGAGAGAGATGACTTTGCACTTTGTCCGGAACAAAGTGTTTGTTTGCAAGGAGAACCGAAGATTTTGGCTTGGAGGATTTAAACCTGAAATATCTTGTTGGGACTTGGATTTATTTCGTTGGAACTATTAACTTGGACTATCTTGTGGAGGCTATCTACAGCTGTTATCAGTGAAGATTCCTGTTTTCTGCCTTTATTTGCGAGGACTGCTGCTTTCAGCCTTATCTGTTTATTTTGGAAGGTGGGACATAACACATAATCATCATAACTTTCATCCAATGAGGAAAGAATGATGTAAACTTGATGCAGCTCTGAAAATATCAGTTCTTTTTTATGTAGCTCTTGAAAAGTTCTTTTCATGAAGTTTAAATGAGCTAACATATCTCCACCTTTCAGAAGACGTGCTCTAAACAGTTTACATGTAAGATGTATGTCTGCACCTACACTGTCACAAACATAAATCCTCTTCAAATTCTCCCAACACCTAGCAGCAGACTCTTCTCCATGAATATGGACTAGCTGCTGGTCACTCAGTGTTAGTCCAATTATACAAAGAGCTTGTTTGTTGATCTGTTTAAAGTCAGCAAGCTCCTTGTCATCGTCCTCATTAGATGGATCCCAAGCATTTACATCCAGTGGATCTTGAACTACATTCCATAACCCTTCTCTACGCAGAAGTAGACTGCGCTTCATAGACCAGGAAAAATAGTTTGTTCCATCCAACCTGGTTATCAGTGATTGACTTGTTGAAGGGTCTTGTGCCATCTTTACCAGGATAGTAACCCACAATTAAACAGTTAAATAGCTGTCTGTATACAGTACTGTGCATTCACACTAACTCTCAGTTAACTGAGCCTGGTATGGCCTGGGCCCATAACCAGTGTTGAGGTAATTCCCAGTTAGGAGAATGAGCGCATACACGGTGACCTATTTGAGAGAAGGGTTGAATAATACACACACAGCACACAGATACACTGTACAGTAAATGTAGGGTTTTACCTTCAATAAAGATTTAAGCAAAGTTCAAAATAAGCAGTCCAAAGTCAGTCACAGGTTAAATGAGTCAGTTTTCAGTCCAGGGATAATCCAATAACAAAGTCCATTGTGAAAAACAGTTCAGTATCAGACTTACATCAAATCCAAGAATATTAGGATGAATGGCAAAACTCTCCAACAGAAGGAAACAGACTCACTGAGACTTCTTCTGAGACTAAGACTAAAACAACCCAGGTTTCTGGCTCCATCTTATGGCCGTTTTAGAAACCACACCCAATTACACTTTTAGGATTCTCTTAAAGAGACAGTATTAAAGTGTCTATCCTGGTTTATATATTTCTAACCCAAATACCTGTTAGGTGACTTACATTCCTAACAGATATCATAAAAATTAATTTTCTTGTAGATGTTCAACTAATCCATAATACAAAATTTATCTCTTACCTTTCTTCATGCCTTCCTAAAAAATTCTGGTAAGCCCAAACAACAACAACAATAGCAGGAACAACAGCCATAACAACAGCAACGTATTAAACATATGCTGTCTGGCTATATTTAAATTTATACGTTACAATGTCTCTGTGATGGAGGGAGGGAGGGAGGGAAGGAAGGAAGGAGGATGCTTCCTACAAGCTCCACAAGGAAACCCAATGAGGAAGCTGGCAGAAAGTTGGAAGTTGCTTCACCTCCTACTGCTTTTTTTGCCCACCTGTGGTCATTCTGTTTCTCTGTTTAGATAAGGAAACATCTCTGAAATGATCCAATGGGTCATGGGTTGTGTAGTTGTTTATAAAGCTACAGCACAGCACAGTGCAGTGCAGTAGCTTAGCAAATTTAGTTATCTTCTCAGAGATATGATTGACAATTAAATTTATTATCTACACTAAAGAAATTTTTTTTTTCCAAATGAATGTGCATCCTATGGTAGCCTGACCATTGTATATTGCAATGCCTGTTCAGCATCAATTCTAGTGTATTGTCCTTCTTAGCCTTTGATGCTCCAAATGAAACGGGGTGATACTAACAGAGTTAGTATTGTTTAACATTTGATACATAACAAGGCTAGTTGCTATATATCAGATGGCTCACAATACATTCACAATATAGAATAGGAATATGAATTTGCCTGAAGTAAACTGCACAGTACCAAGTAACCACAGAGCTGCACCACATTTATGGATATTTATTTATTTAGTCACAGTCATTCATTGTTTATATAGCTGTCCATTTCACAAACATGATTCTGAGTGGTGTACCATATAAAATAAGCCATAATGAAGACAACATGGAAAAGCATTCCATAGTTAAAAGGTTTTTAAAAAAATATTATAAATAGAGTACAAGAAGGCACATTATAGACAGTGTAGCCATTTCACTAATTCACAATTGGTTTGAGATCTCCCCCTCCCCATCCATGCCTGTTGACATAGCCATGTTTTGAGGGATTTCCAGAAAGTTACCAAAGATGGAGCCAAATCTGCTTTAGAAGCTTTTTGGATGAGAAGTGCAACATCTTCAAGAAAAAACAAAGAAAGTCCAGTTGCCTTTTGAAAAAGCACCTCTGGGACAATTATGACCTAGATGAGTGAGAATCTCCATAGACACTCAGTCAGCTATGGATATTTAAAGTGTAACATAGGGCCATTCTCTCTTTTCTATCCCCGCTTAACCCAGAGTTTTTGTAGAGAAATGTAGTGTATACTTACACTGTGTATTTCCCCTGTAAGTTTCTGAGCAAAAGAGGGGGATATAAATATTTAAATTAAATAAATAAACTTACCCATAAAACCACAAGGAAACATCCTTAGAGTTTAAGTTTCAATATTTCATTAAGGAAAAACTCTACATCAAATTGAATTGTTTGTTGTCTAGAGTAAAAAATAGTGACTCCAGAAGTCAACTGACAATTTGGAATAGATGAATCTGTTTTTTCTGCTCTGTTTTTCACAATTTTCAAGATAAATTCTGTTTTTAATGAATGCTGTTAAGAATACTCCACTGTACTGGTTTGCTAAATTACACCTAAGTTACAATTACGCATACTGCATTTTGTATGAATACTGTATTATAATTAGTATTTATATGAGTCTTGGGCCACATAGAAACCTAATTTATACATGCTTCTTATATATATATTTTAGTGCCCTTAGAGGAAGAAATACAATTCAAAATGATCTTGATAAATTAGAGAAATGGGCTGAAACTAACAAAATGAAATATAATAGAGGCAAGTACAAAGTTACTTATTTAGGAAACTGAGATGAAATGCAGAAGTATAGGATGGGGAAAACCCAATATGGTATGTATGAAAATGATGTTGGCATTATTGTTGTTCACCTAATGAATATGAGTCAGTGATGTAGCTTGAAAATGCAAAAAACACCGTGTTAAACTGCATCAAGGGAAGAATTGTTCCCATCAAAGTACATAGCTTCCATTCTGCTTGGCATTAGTCAGACCCCACACATTCAGAAGGATTCAAACAAATGACATTTAGATTCAGAGAAGTATAGGATGAATGTTGAGAAAACTGAAAACTAAATTGAGAAAAAGTAGAAAGAAGGCAAGAAAGCTGACAATGTATATCTTCAACTATTCAAAGCTATTTCAAGGAGGCCAAGATCTGCTTTTTATTATTACCAAATACTGGAGACAGAATAATAGATAAAATCTACATTATTACAGCAGTACATTCCCCCAACTATAAAATAGATACCTTTATTATAATTATTATAATACCAAGGTGAGAGAGATTTCAATTTTGAGGAATCTTGTGTTACATCTCCCAGCACATGTATACAAAAAGGAAATCAACAAACACACATCTGTAAGAGCAGTTCATCCCTGGACCCATTGCCAAGGAGGTGGTAGGGTTCTTCTAGAAAGATCTGGAATTGAATTTTTGAAGAGGATGAATTTGGATTCCTATGCTGAACAGAAGTTTGGATGCTAAGATCAAATGCAACTTCAAATTTTACATTCATAGTTTTTAACTTTTTTTTAAAAAAAGAATATATTTTGCTTGTTACATGTCTATGTACTTCTCATTTCCTATCTCTTTCCTGGTCTCAGTTGTCATTTTCTTAAATAATTTCTCGCTATTCTCACTTTTCCCAAATGTAACTGATTCCCAAATGTAACCAATTCAATCTGAATTCTAAAAATGTATTTTCTTTGCAAAGATGCACATATGTTCAAATAATTACATTTATTACTAGTTCCCTATTATATGCATATTCAGTTTGGCTACAGACATCAACAAAACTCTCTAAGAATTCAAAGCAGTGTGGAAGCTTGCAGGAAAAAGTATTCTGATCCATTAATTATCCATATCATGCAAGTGCTCATCATAATAAGCAAAACAGACTTTGATTTATATGGACCTTGGCCTACAGAATTGGTCTGTTCCTGTTTAGAAAGAACAAGAAGAAATCAAGAATCAGAAAAAGATTCTACCAGAACAAGAACTTTCAAAAATCTGAAGAAGATACTACCAGAACAAGAACCTCCATGAATCAAAAGATATTACCAAAACAAGAAACACTAAGAATCAGACATTTCTAACAGAACCAGAATTTCATTACCAACAGGACAAGAATCTCCAAGCATCTGAAGTAAATGCTATTAGAATAAGAATCTCCAGGCATCCAAAGAAGATGCTACCTAAATTATCTTTCAGCAGACAATCCTGGGTATCCTGACATGTCAGATATTTTTGTCTATCAAATGGTATTTGGAAAATTGTATCCTGAAGATTCCTTTTGAGTTTGGGAGATTGTAATTTTTCCAGCCTTAAAGTGAAACAAGTTTAGTTTAGTTTAGTTTAATTTATTGTCATTGCACCTCATGCAATGAAATCAAACACCATCTTCAGTGCACATTATGACCATGAAAATAAACACAAACACACATCCTTCACACTCCATACATTGAATTGAAAGCCCCTGACACCACACCAACACTGTGCTAAACAGTAGAATTCAACAGAGCTACTGCCCTGGGATAGAAGCTAATTTGCATTATTTCATAAGGCAGGAAGAGTGCTTAAACAATGACAACAAGCTTAAAGCCCCAGAAAAAAGAGCCACAGTTGCATCATCACAAAATGTATATGCTTGTATGCATATATATGAGCAGGCATGTACAGTATGTGTGGGTGTGGATCTTAGAAGCATAAGCACAGAGAGAGAGAGAGAGAATGGCTCTGAAACCAATATTAAATTAATTATTCAATTATAAATAATAACTGTTTAATAGTTTAGATTTTATTTTTTTCGAGAAGAATTAGTTAATAAAGTCAGCTTTGTCTTTTGCTTCGTCCCAAATCCCCAATCAAACCAGTACAGAGTGATGTTGTGGCTCCATGTGGTGATAAGGGATTCTTACAAAGTGATCAGAATCCAATTAAAATTGTCATGAGATTTTTGCACTCTTTCTGCTTCCAATTGCTATTCCTGCAAGACAAAATGTTGATTTTTTGTTTTATTTTTGTCAAATGATATTAAAAAAAAAATTCAAAGAGAGGAAAGAGTGGAATACAGCAAAGTAACTGGGAGGTCAGTCTTCTAATTGTAGAAAATTATCCATTGGGGGCACTCCAATCATTCTCCTTTGAGGAAGGAATATTGAATATTATATGCCTGCAAAGCTAGCTTGTTCTCTCCATAAACAAAAAGTTATGAACTATATAGGGTTTTTTTTTTGAGGGGGGGAATTAAAATCTATAGAAACTTAGGTTCAAAATCCTGTGCTTATTTTTCTAAAAATGGACACATTTTATCTCCACAGAGTGCTCCCCATTTCAATTTTTATTCTTTTCAACTCTGATTAAAAGCAGATTTCCCCTGACTAACTTTACTTGGTGGGGTCTTGGTTGGATGTGAATTTACAAATTGATCCTGAGCCCAAATAATTTGGCCAATGGACAACTGGAGATCTGTAATTATATGTGATGGAACTAAATATTATGCTGCTGCGATCACCAACCTTACTACTACCACCGCCGCCCAAAATAACAGTGCCCCAAACAGTAGCCTCATAACAAACTTATCCCCAGAAGCCAAAGACAGCAAACCTGCATTGGGATGTCATAGCAAAATGCTATTACTCCACATTGTGCTTTCTGACAGTAAAGAATGGAAAAGAACTTGCCATGACATATAACATGTGGATTATAATTCCATTCTAAAGCCTATTTATTAAATTAATGTACAGAGAGAATTTACCGTTGCCTGAGATAATTCATTGATTTGTGAGCTGACTAAACCTTTTGTTTTGCTTGACCAAGCAATGACCAAACATGAATTCCTACATCTTAAAAAAAAAAAATATTTCAATGAGGTGCGCTATTGCAGGTTGTATAGGTGACTCCTCACAGGATTTGCCCCTACGTGCCTTTGATGCTTAATGTATGTTTGCTTGACAGACTTATCCTTTTGAAGTGGAGAGCACTTTCCTGTGGAATCTGCAAAAGCATTTTAAAGTTGGCAGCTAGGCCAGCAACTCAGACTGATGGATGACACTGAGGGCGATAATAAAAGAGTTTGAGTCATGCAGGGAAGAGCATACCTGATTGAGGCTATTGTGTGGCTGTCACCCTAACAAGCACACAGATTCAATGACTAGATAGAGTTAATGTCATCTTCAGACAGAGCTCTCCCTTGCAATATAACCAATGGTAATATTATTGTCATTGCCTTCCTGAAATCTGGCTGTCTCAAACTTTGAGCCAGGCTTAAAAAGAACAATTTCCTTGTTTCATTTACACACACATGTATTTGAACAACTGCAAACAAAATAAAACAAAAACATATAATCACAGGGCAACTTTGGGTAAATTTAAGCAGCATTTTTTTTAACGCTAGAAAAGCAGTTCTTATAATGTAAGCCAGATAAATGTAATGAGTGATCAGGAATGTAAATGAATACATCCTCATACTATCCCAGTACACTGGTAATAATGATTATCTTAAGGAATGCTCTACTGTGATCTCTTCAAAATTACATAGCTCAAGGATTATGTTAAGAATTGCCTTATGGTGGATTCCATCTGCAGTTAGCTTTGCCATTATCAATCATTTGAAGCTGCTCTTAGAAATTTAAACCTAGATGTTCATCCAGCTTGGCTACAAAGCACTAGAGACTTTATGCATCCTTATACAAGATAAGTTATACAGCAAAAGGAAAGGAAAAAAAGTGGCCAGTGGAGCAAAGAACTTAAAGCAGAACATTAAAGGAGGTTTATAGAATTGTACAGCTGGAAGAAGCCATTTATGCCATGAAATCCAGCCTTCTGCTGAATGTAGGAATCCACATTAAACGGTCTTTGATATATGACTGGCTGGTTTTTGCTTAAGCATGCACAAGGAAGGGGAAGTCATGCATTGTTCTTTTGATTTTATCTGGAAGGAATTCTTTGGGGAGAGGGGCATCAAATACGATGCAAGCTCATCTTTGGAAAATTCCATGCAGTTTTTAAAAAGTGGGAAGAATGGCACTTTACAAAAGTTCTATCCCTTTTCAAATGCTAAAAATTTCTGTAGGTCAGCGTTCTGATCATAGATCGAGAGAGAGAGAGAAAGAGAGAGAGAGACAGACAGACAGACACACACACACACACATACACACACACAATTCCTACTGGGCCAGCTTATCATGGCAAGGATTGTTCTTGAGAGGAATGAATGAAAAACATCGGGAGTGTAGGCCAAAAGTACATATTCCCTGCAGGCTCACTCAAGGTGTGAGGGTGATTCCAGCTGCCCTGCTAAACAAGCAGACAT
Source organism: Pseudonaja textilis (assembly GCF_900518735.1). The sequence continues at coordinate 19,860,633 of NW_020769321.1, read as the reverse complement.
CTATATTGTGTCTAAGACAAACAGACACTGCCCAGCAATAAAGCAGGAAGATAATGGAAGCCTTTAGTAACAATGGTAAAAGCATTAATCCATAATGTGCAGGAAAAGACAATGGTAGACCACTATTGTATTTTTCACCAAGAAAGCCGCATGGATAGTAATTATAAAATAATTGACAATATGGTGCTGGATGATGGGCTCCTCAGCTCAGCTGGCACTCAACATGCTACTGAGGAACAGCTAGCAGTCTTTCAAGGTACTAATGCCATTTGTGACATACAGTAGCTAGATTAAAGCCTTCAGGATGTTTAGTTGATGATGTTGCTATGCAGGAAAAAAAAATTCTAAAGCTGTCAAGACAGAAATACAGTAGGAATGTGGAACATAAAAAGCATGAACACAGGAAAGTTCAAAATACTGAAAGATGAAACAAATTGACTACAACTTTACATCTTAGGTATTAGTGAATTGAGATGTACTGAAATTGGACACTTTGAATATTATCCCGAAGAAAAAAGCCAATTTTCATGATATGATCTTGAACATATACCTACCATTCAAGAACATCAGAAATTGCTTTGAAGGCCTGAACTTTATTGATTGAGAACCAGAGGAATTGTGAATGAAATGTAATTTTGTATTTTTCTGCTGTTTTGTCATGATTTTTTCATATTTTGTTTTGTTTCTATGTTATACATATCTTCTGAAATTCATTTATCTCTAGTACTGATTGACTACTATTCACAAGGCTCATAAATATGCACACAATATATGTGCAGAGTATGTTCAATTTTTTAAAATCCTCAGAAAAACATCAAAGTATTATAAAATAAGTTGCAAAGTTTTAAGATTACATGAATTCAATACTAGCTCATGTCTGGATTTGCATGTTAGGCGAATCATTGTATAATCTATGTTTCTTTGTAAATCAAATATATTATTTCCAAGCTGAAAACAAAAAATCTATTAATGATTTTGATGCTGTTTAGAGCGAAATAGAACCTTATTTATCATAATAGATTTGATTATAAAATGTCTGTGATAACTTGCAAAGGTACAGTACCACAATAGGATAAAAACAACAAAATTGACAATTGCTTGCTCTTGTAAAAATAATATAGATTTCACAAAATTGATCACGTTAACTAGAATTAACAAAGACTTGATTAAGCAACAGTAAGCACAACTGCATTATCCAACTGCTGTTTTTATAAGTAAAATTATATTTAGGATACTCAGTCTTTCTAATTAAATATATTAACCATTTTTGCATTATTATGCATTTAATCATTAATAGATTCAATAGATTAGCTGTGGTTTATTAATAATTGCCCATTATTAATAGAACTATGTAGTTGTAAGCTAACCCATTTTCCTAGTTCACATTACACCTTGAATAATAAACTTATCATATAGACTGCTTTGTATAACATGGCTAAATGTTAGGGCTAAAATGAAGCCCATTTGGAAACCTTGAGAGAAACCAAAAGAGACAATCTTAAAATGCCCTTACTCCTGAGCTGACACTAGTTGGATTAGCAACAAGTATGAATAACAGTTAAGCTATTAAATTTATACACAGAATTAGATGGTGACTACTAAAGATAAAAACCATTTAAGAAGCCAGACAAGATTAGTGCTTTTATAAAGTAGTTAAATTAGTTTATCAATAATTGCTCTTATCACAAAGATCTACATCCAGTACATTTCAGGAACAACACCATTGAGATAATATAGTGTGGGTGAAAAGTAAGGGTGAAGGGTACATGTTAAATAAACTACACTCTTTGTGTTCTACTATTATATATTCCCTGATCATCATCATTGTAAAAGCAATGCTGCTACTTTCCCCCTTTTCTTCTTCCATCTCTTCTTCATATCATCTTATGCTATTATGCTGAGCCCTTGTATTCATTCATTCATTCATTCATTCCTTATTTTTGTAAATAACTCAAGGTGGCAAACTTACCTAATACTCTTTTCACATACTCTTTTCCTCACAACAACAATCCCTTGAGGTGGGTTTAAAACACAGTTTTCTGGTTTCTAGCCACTAACTCAAACTCTAAGATTTCTAACATAAGTTAGCTTAAATGAAGGCAACAAAGAATCATCAATGTGATTATAAAGTCTATGTGGATTTTTTTAAATCAGCAAATGGGAATGTTAAGTGGACCTCCCATGTCCCAGCCCACACTAGCAATAATTACAGTCCGTTTTCCTTTTTTAGCACACAGTTCAAAGATCGATCTCAGAGACAGATATCTGGGAACAGGATTTAAAGAAATAAGATGGTAGACCCAGTCATAATAAGGGTTATAAGTTCAGGTGTTATGCTAGGTTAATGTCTTTGCAGACATTGCATCATATGCAAGCAATGATTTATGCTGCTAGATTGAGAAAACCTGTCTCTGGATGTTACTGGACCTTTACCTGACCTCAGTCCTTTCAACCCAGACAAAAACACTAAACACTACTGCAAAAACAATGAAACTAAGTATCTTGAAATGCTTTGAAAAAACATTCTATTAGCGTGATTGCCTTTACAACCAAAGATACACCACAGATTTCAATCAGGCCTTTCCCTTTCTACTTATAATAGTTGGGAAAGTACTTCACTGCCTGAAGTGATTCATGATATTGCTACCGTGAAATGTTAAGTTAAATTCTTGTTTAACTAGATCATGCACAACTGAGAGCTGTCTCTAAATGAAATTGCTGCAGAGTAGGAGCGTACTTTGTTTTAGGGCTCCAAAACCACTTTGGTCTTGAGTAATGCACTGAGGCCCTCCTGCAAAAGACAAATGGGGCCAAGATAAAGAAAGTGCTAGGACCAGGATAAAAACAAACTGCCTTCTCCCATTCCACAGTTTATAAAGTAAAATGCTTATCCTCTAGGCAACTGAATTGACTGAAAGTTGCAGTTCAGTAGCAAGTTCTGGGAGCTGCTCCCAAGGCTTTGAAGATGCCTCAGGTTATGCTTTCCTTTCTTAGAACTATCAAAGGGAATCAGATGCAGTCCAAGCTGTTCAAGTTGACTTCTCAGTAGCTGATGGGACCCCGATGTTGATTTTCCTCTTCAGGCTGTGCAGTTTCAATGAAGCTTTGGTCAAATTGCCTTCCTGATGGCAGATTTCTACTTCAAAGCAGGAAAGAACGTCTCAGTAGCAAATCAAATTGGGTGACCATACAATTTTGCAGACATATTGGGCTTCTCTCCCACCCACCCACCTACCCACCACAATGAATTCAGGGATTTTTCCAGATATTTTACTTCCATATGTGGAACATTCTAATAAGGTTAGGATAGGCCTTCAGATAGACCAACGATAGCCAATTTTGTCATTTCATCAAACTCTTCTGAAATATCAAAAGTTTGCTTTGGCTTCCTCCATTTCCCCTGCTCTCAGCTTCTCTACTTTCACTTTGCTCTCAGTTGTGCTAATGGAACATTATTTGTCTGCAACATAGCTGAACATTCAACTTATCTCTCTGTGCTGTATTATCTGACAATCCATTATGCATACTTGCCAAAATGTTTATGGCTTTTAAGAATAAGTCAAGTCTGTGTTCTCTCTGCCTTGAAGGTATTGATACATAACTTAAAATGATTTCCTGTAAAGGTTCTGCCATACATGCATATTTTCATGCTGCCAAAAGTAAAGGAGTGAAAGAATCTTGATGCATCCCTGTTATGGCCTATCAATAAATCTTTTCCTCAGATTTAATTTCCAATCTTGAGGCAGCTCAACTTAAATCCATTTACCCTTAAATCCTGAATTGCAGACTCAAATTTAAATATGCCCTCTTCAAATCTCAAATCTCCACTTTGAATCTAAAAAAGCCCTGATTTGCATAGGATTCCTCTCTATCACTTTTATAACTAGGAATACCATTGTAACAAGAAATAACTAGATCTAGGAACTTATTCTGTTACCTGTTTTCTTTCAAAAGAAACTCCCTCACTATTGGTATTGGATAGATGTTCAACAAGTAGACAGGTTGTACATCCAGTTTGAATGGATGTACAACAAGTAAGTGTCTCAGTGGCTAAGATGCTGAGCTTATCAATCAGAAAGATCGGCAGTTCGGTAGTTCGAATCCCTAGCGCTGTGTAACAGAATGAGCTCCCGTTATTTGTCCCAGCTTCTGCCAACCGAGCAGTTCGAAAGCATGTCAAAATGCAAATAGAAAAATAGGGACAACTTTGGTGGGAAGGTAACCGTGTTCCATGCACCTTCGGCATTTAGTCATGCTGGCCACATGACCACAGAGATGTCTTTGGACAGCGCTGGCTCTTCAGCTTTGTAACAGAGATGAGCACCGCCCCCTAGAGCCAGAAATGACTGGCATGTGTGTGCAAGGGGAACCTTTACCTTTACTTACAACAAGTAGACATGGATGGATGGTCTTTTCCCGTAACCATTTCAGCATTTTTGTTAATGTTACAGTGTTTGAATGTTTTGCTTCTGAGGTTTAGGGGAGACGGTGGGCAGGCTTTAAGGCACATAACTGATGCCCTAAAACTGTTATACCTCACCTATTGAAAAAGCAGAGAAATTGATCTAATGGGGAGTGGGAGTTTAAGGAATATTTTGTAATTCTTGAGTCCCTTTAATCAAGATAATAAAAGAAATGGAGTTTGGAAATTTAGGTCCACTGGTTATGAAATACCTATGAAGAAAACACTGGAGAGGTAAAATGGGTAAATCAGTCTTCTGCTTCATTTCAATTTAATAAACCTTACAGTCCAATTACCTTTTATTATTTACTGTTTCTAACTTTTGTATTCTAGTTTGTGGTCATAAGCAGCACATCTTTTTGATATGTTGGGCCGATGTTAAATTGAACTTGATGATAAAACACATCATCTTCCTTTTCTGCTGCATCAGTGGCCAGAGCATAAACATGAATTATTGTGATATTAAGGGTTGCCCATGAAGTTCATTCAATATTATTTGGTCAATTCCATTGTAACTGAATACTACTCTTGCTATAATTTTCCTAACTATAAACGCAATGCTGTTCCTTCTTTGTTTTCCATATCCTGAGTAATAAACAAATATCTAATCCCAGTCCATCTGAATTGACTGATGCATCAGATATCAATTAGTAATTGTTTCATTTCATCCTTCACTACTGGGTTGAACTTTTTCTTCCTTACATTCCATGTTCCTAGTGTAATTCTGTCTTTGCAGCTTCAGATTCCCCCCCCCCCGCCCCCCGTACAGCAACACAACTAGATGTCCTGAAAGGTTTAATCTAACCATTCATAAATAACATTAGTACTCTGAAAGACTCTCAGCTTTTCTTCAGTAGCCTGTTGAGCGCCATCTGAGCTAAGGGGCCCAATCATCCAGCACTACATTGTCAATTATTTTATATTTTCTATCAAGTGGTTTTCTTGGTAAAAATACAGGAGTAGTTTACTTCTGCCTCCTCTTGCACAGTGTGAACTGATGCCTTAGCTCTTGTCAGTAAAGTGATCATCTCCCTCTGGCATCTTCACATGTCAGTGCTGCCTAATATAAGTGTCTGCTTGCTTTAGGTGGGCAGCTGAAATACCTTTCATGCCTTGGGTGACCCTGCATAGAATATGTACTCTTAGCATATAGTCCTGGTGTTCTTCACCTGTCCCTCCCAAGAACAACCTCCGCCAGAATGTAGCAGCACAGCAGGATATGGGAGTATTCCATATAGATGAGGTGATTTTTCTTCACTTACATTTCTTCATTAAACTATATTATTCCCTTCGTTGTACTAACATTCTCAATGGAAAACCTAGTTCAGAGGCTAGCATGTGATTCCTGTGCCTCAGGGTAGGTACCTAGGTGGTAGAAGCTCAAAAGATATAGAAGGTCTCAAGGTTGACATTTGAATGATGGATATTCATTTGCAAAAAAAAAAAAAAATTACTCCATAGTGGAAGAGTTTTCTTTTTAATGTCTGTGAGGGAAATAGTTTGGTACTTCTTTTGTTGCAGTATACAGTACATAGTGAGGAAAGTAAAGAGCTGTATTTAATTGAGAGGAAGATTGAAAAATTGCATAGAAAATCACAGCAACTGAAAGTAGCTTCCCTTATATTGCCAGAGATAAGGTTCTCAGCTTCAGCCTAACGCATTTCTAGAGATTATCCCTTCCTCAGTAAAGATGTGTCTTGCCCAAGACTCTGCATGCAGTTAAGTCAGTGAGTACATCTGCCTGCCAGAAGCCATCCTTCAAAAAAGAGCAAGGCCTGGTTTAATAACTACTGATTGAAATGAATTGTCTATAAGTAGGGCAGCCTAATTATAAAATGGAGCCCTATCTGCATAGTCCAAGCTCACAGGTTGGCAAACACACATTCCCGTGTTTCCCCCCCAAAATAAGACTGGATCTTATATTAATTTTTGCTCCAAAAGGCCTATTAGGGCTTATTTTCTAACGGTACTAAATGTGTCCGTCTGGCTGACAATCTTAACCGGGGTTTATTTTGGGGATAGGGCTTATATTACAAGCATCCTGAAAAATCATGCTAGGGCTTATTTTCCAGTTGGTTGTTATTTTGGGGGAAACTAGATAGATACTTTTTCTTCCCTCTAGAAACAAAGCAAAATAGGCCTAAGAAGAGATAAATGCACTGGAAAGACAAGTGAAGGGACAGAGGGAGAAAAAAAAACCTGAGAAATGGGAGCAAGAATTAAGCAGATAGAAAGGGAGGGTAGGTCCTGTTTAGGCATTACAAAAAGGTATAAAGTTCACAAGGCAAGTACTGGCTAGACTGCAGCCTGATGTTCAAAGGCATTCATAAGTTGGGGCAGCATGGATGTTTCCAAGCATTCATGCTTCTTGCCCCTTTCTTTGGTTTCAACAACACTTACTGTAAATGCAAATCAGTCACAAATTATTTGGGAACCAAACCTCATCTGCCTAATGTGTAAATAGGGTACTAAATCCAGGTAGTCCTCGACTTATGACCGTAACTGAGCACAACTTTTCTGTTGCTCAGCAAGACTTGTGAAGTACGTTTTGACCCATTTTATGAGGTTTCTTGCCACATTTGCTAAGTGAATCCCTGCAGTTGTTAAGTTAGAAATGCAGTTGTTAAATGAATCAGGTTTCCCCCATTGACTTTGCTTGTCAGAAGGCCTCAAAACGTTATCACATGACCCCGGAACATTGTAACCGTCATAAATATGAGGCAGTTGCTAATTGGCTGAATTTCGATCATTTGACCAATGCTACGATGGCTGTCAATGTGAGAAACGGTCATAAGTCACTTTTTTCAGTGCCATTGTAACTTTGAACAGACACTAAACAAGCAGACTCAACTACCAGGCATAAGAGATGCAGAAGATAATGCAGTTTCAATAAAACAGTTCAGGTTTCTGAGACAGATGGATTTGATCTTCTAACCCCCTGTATGAACATAATCTCAGGAGTTGTTAGTTAAACTGGGACTTTTCCATATGTCTTTGTCTAAATAGATTTATATGTCAGAAAATAGGAAGAAATCTTGTCCCTGCTGCACAATTAAATAAATAAGCCAACATTAAATATCCATTTTCTTTTACACTTTCATTCTGTAAATGCACTTACAGCCCATTAAAGCAGAGAAGATAAAATCCATATAGACATAACAACAATGTAGCTTGTACAAATTCAATTTAGAAAAGCACTTAAATGTTACTTTAAAATATTTGAATGTTTCGGTGCCGGTGTTTTAATAATCGGGATTCATTTTAAAGAAAGTCACGGAAAGTTTTATGGATTCCCAACTCTATTTCTCAATTCATATAAAGATTGGGTCTTATAATTCCCTTTATGTAACAAGGAAGTGGTCATGGAATAACATCACACAAATCACTTTAGCTGTAAATCTTACACCAGGGAGTACATCTCTTCTTCTTCTTCTTTTTTTTAATAAAGTTTTATTTGGGTTTTCACACACAAAATACAAGTAAAACATCTTTTTTGAAAATAGCATGGTCCCAGGTTGAATTTCTTTATACAGACACAAAACTCAATTTCATGCTCCTTTTTGTATTCTACTCCATATCTTATACTATTTTACATTTTCTATATAATTTTTCCCCTCTTTTACTTTTCTCAATTTTATTTTGATTATCGCATCTCAATTCAAATCATTATATTTATATTTTTGTCTGTTCTGTTTCAATTTCATATTATCTTTTCTCATTAAACAAATTTTTCTCCTGTAGTTACTAATTGGAATATGACATCTTTATATCTTTTAATTACATCTATTCAACTCTTATTTAAACTTCAATATATACCTTAAGTTTATGACCTTCAATATAATACATAATATATAACTTCTAATCGAATTCTGCTTGGTACATTCTTATAATACACACTGTATTCTTTAAAAAGAAAGAAAAATTGTAAATAAGTGTAATTATAAACCCTCATTCCATTCCAGTCCAGTTCTATCATTAATAATTATTAAAATCTTAACATCTTTAACACTTCTTTTCAATTAAATATCATACTTCCTTAAAAACACATATAATCTCCATAATTAATTTTTCCCTTATTTCTCTTCACATATGTTTTATAAATCATTAAATATACCTTTTGTTACATTTATTTATTGACAACATTGCACTGAATTACGATAGCTATTTTATCAGACATTTTAATCATACATTGTTTCATATTTTCTAAAATTATTTCTGCTTCTAATATAACCATACTATCTTATGTACCTTTGCAGAATCCCTTTTTCCATTAAGCTTTCACCTATTATCTCTAAATAGGCCCTGTTTCTCTATATTTTGCTTCTGTCCTTTATATCTTCTTTTCCTTTCTTTCTTCCCTCTCATCCTCTCCTTCCTCCTTTTACCCCCTTGTCTCTCTAGTTCTAATTCTCTCTTCTGCATTTCCCTCTTCTGTTGCTTTCTGATTTTATGCTTATTTTTCACTCTATTTTTTTGGGGGGGGGAGTTGTTTTTCCCAATCTTAAACTTTCCATTCTCTTTCCCCACTTTCCTCCCCCCCCCATCTAAGATTACTTGTTCATTAAAGATGGCTTCTTCTTTGTCGCAATCTTCTTGTTCTGCAGGCATTAGTTGTTGTTTCTCATAATTCCAAATCTCCATTTCTAAAAACTGAAATACGAAGCCAAAAGAACCTCTCCCTTCTTGTGCATCCTCTTTGTACTTTTTAAATTCCATGTTCAGTTCTTCTAAAAGTAGAGCCAATTTAAACTGTTTTAAACAACCACCCGATTGATTTTAGTCATTCAAAACAATAACCAAGAATCCAGAAATCATCAAGTAATCCAGATAGTTCCAAGTTATATCTTCTTATTTCTTTTTCGACTTTCTGTTCCTGGGGTTTTTCTTGCGATATTTCAGTTAGAATGTATCTTTTGGAAGTCTTGTTGAGATTTTGCTGTAAGTTCTTTTTTAATTCCAGGCAGTCTCCTCCCTTCCAGATCCTGCCCTTTTATTCTTTTTCTCTCCTTTCCTGTTTTCAAAAGCTTTTAATTATCCAGAAATCTTTATTATCCCTTTGACTTTTTATTTTCAGCATTAAATGCCTATTGATATCAAAGTTGATTTTTTTCCAAATTCTTGCTTAAGTCTCTTAGTGTCAGTATAGGAAAAGGAGAAAACCAAATCTTTTCCCTTTTCTCTCTCCTTCACAGCTTAAAAATCTTCTTAGGGAACAATGTTATTGTTTTTTAACAGTTTCAGTTCCAGGGTACCTTATTTGTTGCTTTTGCTGTTTGACCCGATCAACCAAAGCTTTCTCTTCTTATCTTCATGCTGCACATTCTTTTCCAGTCGAGTTCTGACCACCGCTGCCATTTCTGACCACCACTGCAACCGCCTTTGGGAAAGGGAGTAATGGCCAGCTGGGGAGGAGAGATGCGGCTCTCCTCAACCCTGCTGGCAGTCTCCCCCTTCTTCATCACCTCTACAGAGTGGCTTAGCCCCAAAACCAGCCAGCTTGGGGCACTCCAGCAGTGAGCACGGATCGAAGCCTCGCAGAGACGAGGTTTTGGTCTGTTGCTGAGGAAGCTCAAACCAGAAGTCAGAGGGAATACATCTCTTCTTGACTCCAAGGCCAAATTTGGGTTTTGTGTGTCATGTGAAACCCAAAGTCCATTAAATGTTTATGAATTGATTTATTTCTTGTTCCTCTATATTTAATTATTTTATCACTAACTTTGTAATTTATTTTATTGTTTGGGTTGTTGTTTTATCTTTATGTTAACGTTGATTGTCACATTTCTTTAATATTTATGATTATAGGTTGGAGCTATAGCAATTAAAAAGAAAACCTATAGGTTTTTTTTCCTGTGGGTATTATATGAGACTCTCCTCTCCATCCACCAACAGGGAAAAAGAAAATTATTTATTCCCTCTGGTGGCTTACAGCTTTCATTTATTATTATTATTCCTGATGTTATCCTAAAAGGGGAGAAAAAATGTGAAATGCATAAAGTATTAGGGTAGAGGAGCTATCACACAGAATCTCAATCTCACTGCTTTTCTCATTCGTTGTTTTTTTTATTATTCCTGTACAGCCAGATCCAGTTCACTTTCAAACTCAATCTTTCTTTTGCTGGGTTCTCCTACCATGCCAAATTTGTTCACATTCTGGTCAGTTTTGTGAGAATTAGCCAGCTGATGGGCAAATCCCAACCTCCTTTACATAATTTCTTCCCAACATACTCTGTTGAATTGGAGGAAAGAAATGAAAAAGGTCAGAAAAATATTGGCTTTACAGCTTCTAGTGCTGTCATCATGTTACTTGCTAGCCACCCAAGGACCTTGAAATTACAGTTATCATTTAACATATAGTTCAGGCTATCACATTATACTGTAATAAGAGTTTGCAGAAAAAAAGCTTCAATTGAGCCTGCCTTTGGGTTCAAAAGTACATGATACAAGGAGATAGGATGTTTCACAACCCTATGTATTTGGCAGAGAGAGAGGGAGGGATGATCCTAACCCAAGTTATATTGCAAAAAATTATCCTTCCAAAACCTGTACGTTTATTTGTACATTGGTTCTATTTTGTAGATTGGGGGTGTGGGGGTGGGGTGGGAGAGGAAAGAGAAGCAGGAGAAGAATAACGTCACAGCTGAAACCATAAATATATAAGTCCTGAATAAGGTAAGAAAGTAAACAGAGTTTAGTGGACAACAGGTCAAAAATGTGGCCCCATGTCAGAAGGCATAAGAAGAAGGACACAGCTGAGTGGCAGGCAGGAGTTGAGACTAGTGGTGTAATCCCTGTGTGCAAAACAAAAAAAGATTAAGTTTCTTTCCAATAATTTATGTACTTAGCATGTCTCAAGCCCAATCCCAGTCCTGGTTTAGCTGGTTTGATTAGTTCACCTGGTGCTTGTTATTTGCAGTGCTAAGGTTGTGTTGTTGCAATGCTCCATTTGCTGTCCCTCTGTGCTAAAGAGTCATATCTGAATCCATAGGATTTGATTAACAACATAGCGCAAAGGCATGGGTATTGGATTTTCTTTCCCTTTTATAAAAAGCATATTAAAGGAAGAAGCATGAGTATTTTTGTTTTCTTAACCTTATTTGAAACTAAACTAACTGCATTGCATTTTGTTGCAAATCACTCCCTTGTCCCAAGCTTTAGGGGATAAGCAGATTAAATGGCATGGCAAGAACATTATCCCCACTGTAAAGAAGTCTAAAACAATTCAAAACAGGGATATTTATTTCTTTATTTTATTTATATATGACATTTATACCTTGCTATCATCATATACAGAAACTTGGTGGCTGGCAGCATAAAGAAATGAAATAATAATTTAAAATAAAATAAAATAAAATAAAAGAGACAAGTAAAAGAGACAAAATAACTCCAAAAGACATCGATTTCAGCCTCCAAATCCCACTGCAAAAGCTGGATTTTCTAGAAGGTGACCAGAATTGGGGTTAAAGGCACTAATTCATTCTACATTTCATAAGTAAAAACACTCATTAAAGTATTGGAACTTCATTCTAAGCACTGGCATTCCACAATATACCCAAATGATGTCTTGGGTGATCCCATAAACACTCCAAGATTTACTTACAGTCACTTGTTGTACATTGTCACTCTTGATATACTGCAGCATTGTTTAATGTGAAGCCCTTCTAATGTTACATTATGCATAGATATAATCCTACACCATTTTATTTTCTGCTTTACGAAATATGATGCACTTCAGCTCATGCCATAGCCTTCCCTGAAAGTTTTCAGAATAAGGATGATAGAGATGAGTTTTGCATTCATTGTTTCCTACATTGCTTGGGTTTTACTTGATGTTTCGCTGAGCCTGAATGGCAGAAAAAGAAAATCTAAGCTTGATCCTATAATCCTCCATTGGGAGAAAGAAGAAAATGGAATAGACTAAAAAAAAGCTACTGTTAAAAATACCTTTTAGAAACTGAAGTAAAGCTACATGACCATAGGAAGAAATCACCATAGAGTCTTACTTGAAATAAATTCCACAATACATGGGCATAATCTAGCAAGATGTGTGCAGAATGATGGGGATGGTTTAGAACCTGCAGGTTTCTTCTATAACTTGAGAATGCTCCAATATGCAAATGAGGAAACAGGCAGTGAACTGTGATTGGAAAACTGGCTCCTGATGTCACAAAGTGGTCCTTAAACTTATAGAGAAAAACAATTTTCTCATTATTTTTCCAAACTGAATTTAATAGATGAGGAAGAGTATTTTTCTAGTTGAGATTGGCGTATTAACCAAACACGACTAGTCTGTTTTCTCTCAGGCTTGTTAACTAGACAAAAAAAGTAAGTGGACATTGATATGCCAATGGAGATCTGTTCCTTGTTACAAACAGAAATTCAATTCATCATTTTAAATATATAAAACTGATAGAGATTTTGAAAGGTGACTGTAATTGCCCTTGTTTAGTTTATTATTGAATTATTTTTTTAAAAAAATCCTTTTGACTTTCCTTATTATGTTAAACCTTACACAATTGAGAATGAGCAAGCAATTACACTTAGATTCAGTGGATTTCCAGATTTCTATGCCCTTTTTTGCAATGATTTGAGGAAGGGGGGAAATACATCTATAGAGAAAATGAAATATCTTTAGCTCAATTCATTTGGATGCATGAAAAGTCATATAATTTCAATATTGATTCACACATTTTTGGAAAAGAAATCTCATGTTCATATTGGGTCATAGAATAATATGTAGTTCACATTTGAACCGGAGAATACTTACTGTTCCCTGAGCTTGTCTATATTGCTTAGAGTGATATCATCAATGCTTGTGAGCATGGAGGTTGTTCCCCGTTTATATCCAGTAGTAGTAGTAGAGGGTGTGTTTGCTCCATGATAGTTCCTGGATTATAGCATTGCTTTCTTCTTGATTATGTAGTATTAATCCCTACTTATCTGAATATTGGTTAATGGAGAGAATGTCTGGTATTTTTATTTCCTTAACTTTTTTATTGTCTCCTTTAAATGGTGTATAAATGTGGTTTATCTCTATGTGCCTTTGATGGCTGATTTGTCTGAATGCCTAACTTCTAGGAATTCCTGAGCATTTTTTGCTTTAGCTTGATCTAGCACAGGGGTGTCAAACTTGTGGCGTCATGTTGCTGTCACATGATGTTTCATGATGTTTTTTCCCTTTGCAGAGCTGGGGTGGGCATGGTCTCTGAGGGCCACCAGTTTATTTATTTTATTTATTTATTTGTCAAGCATGCATTTGATAATATATATAAGTATAAACATGATTATTAATACATGAAATAGATATGAATAAAAGGGAACATTAAGATAGGGACAGTAGACACAGTAGTGCGCTTATGCACACCCCTTACAGACTTCTTAGGAATGGGGTGAGGTCAACAATAGACAGTCTGAGGTTAAAGTATTTAGGGTTAGTGGAAGAAAGCAGAGTCAGGTAGAATATTCCAGGCATTCACCACTCTGTTGCTGAAGTCATATTTCCTGCAATCGAGTTTTGTGCAGTTTACCCTGAGTTTGTATCTATTGTGTGTTTGTGTATTGTTGAAGTTGAAGCTGAAGTAGTCATTGATGGGTAGGACATTGTAATGGATAATTTTATGTACTATGCTTAGGTCAGACCGAAGGTGGCATAGTTTTAAGTTATCTAAGGCTAAAATTTCAAGTCTGGAGGCATAGAGTATTCTGTTGCGAGTAGAGGAGTGGATGAGTCTTCTCATGAAATATTTCTGGACTCTTTCTATTGTATTAATGTCTGATATGAAGACAGATGATTGCAGACAGATGAGCTGTATTCAAGAATTGGTCTAGCAAATGTTTTGTATGCTCTAGTTAGTAGTACAATATTACTGGAGGAAAAGCTTCACGGGATTAGGTTAACAACTCAATGCCTTTTTGGCGATGTTGTTACAATAGGCTCTAGCACTTAGATCATCAGAGAGGAGAACTCCAAGGTCCTTGACAGAGTGAGGGTTGTCTACAAGGTCTTGTCTTGTTTGACACCCTGGTCTAGAATACCTGCACTTTCCCAGTTGAAACTATGGTTGAGTTGTCCATGTGTTGTAGTAATTAAGGAGATTTCATTGTGTTTTCTGACTGCTAGTTGATGTTCATGAATGTGTTCTGCTGGCCTTCTGTCTATCCTACAATAGTGGCTGTTAGTCATTGCACTTTATGCTTAGATGACTCCTGGATTTTCTTCTTGGGCTACTGAATCTTCTGGCTTCTTATGATGTTTAGGAGACTTTAATTGGTTTATGTGCTAGGATGATGCTGTGTGATTGTAATAGATATTTCTGAGATGTTTTTGATATATGCTACTTTGTCATAGTTTGTATTGGTTTGAATACTCAGTCTATCTTTGATCCAGTAAGGCTATGATTTGTTTGATTAAGATCATTGCATGTAATAGAATTTTCTCTCTGTATATTACAGAAGAGATCTTTTTGTTAATTTTTATTGATATCAAATTACAATAATTAAACAAAAATATTTGTTTTGTTCCTGTTTTATGGGGGCATTATTAAAAAGAATATAATAAGAAATAAAAAACATGTCAGGAGAATAAAGGAGTAAAATATTAGAATATGAATATGAGAAGGGATCTAAATTATAAAAATACAATTTTCTAATATATAATTAATTACTTATGTAGCATTTTTCATTAATTACTGTCATATAACTTTTTGAAGAAAGAACTGAAAAAACTTATTAAACTTTAAAATATTTTATGAACACCATATAAATCATTGAGAAAAAGTGTATACGATCATGAATTAAATCAGCACTAAAATCTAATTTTCCATGAAGCTGAGTTATAGACTCTAAAAAAAGCCATATTTTGGTTATGGTACAAATCATGTATTAAAATATAGGCTGGGAATGCTTTCCAATTAAAACTGAATTCTACATCAGAATCCAAAAGATGTGTGAACACCCAGCAACATATTCAAAAGTCCAATTTAAAATCTAGGCTAAAAAATCAGTATCTTATTTGTATGCAACCATTTCCATAAAGAACTATATTTAATTGACGAGACCAATATTTTTTTTTTACTAATGTAGTTAAGTTCTGTTTCAGCCCTTGCAGTTTCCTGGAATCTCTGTACATCTTTTGGTTCTTTGACTATCTAATGGCTGCTTCACATTGAACATTCAAATGACTACAAATCACAATGGCTACATTTTATTCCCTGTTTCAGAGGCAGTATGTCTCTATTAGTATCAGTTGCTAAGGAACATGAACAGGAGGAGATATACTTACATCCTGTAGAAGGCATCCCATAGAGGTCTAATTGGCCAATCTGGAAAACTGAATTAAGATGTGTCTCAATCCTGATCTAGAATTGTGTTTCTCATCATCCTCTGGTACCTAACCGATTCAGCAGGTTCTGACCAGTTCTGGAGAACCGGTAATGGAAATTTTGAGTAGTTCGGAGAACCAGCAAATAGCACCTTTGACTGGAGATTTTACAGTATTCTTCCTCTGCCATGCCCACCAAGCCACGCCCACAAAACCGGTAGTAAAAAATAATAATAATCCCACCACTACTCTGTAAAAACCAGTAGTAAAGTTAAATCTTTAAAGAGGATTTAAAGTTAAAGAATTGGTGGGATTGAACTCTCTCTTCTGTGGACTTGAATTAGGAAACTTAGCTGCTTAATAAGTAGCCTCCAAAATGTGTATGGTCAGCCCAGTTACCCTGCACAAATCTCATGGAGCCTAAAATTACATTATCATTTTTTTGGAATGACAGCCTTACTCAATTTACTTTAGGATAAGCATGAATGCTGGTTGCCTATGGAAGAGCTCATCAAATCTGAATAATGGTGGGTTACAATATGTCATGTTTTCCTTCCATTTGTTATCTCTCTGTAAGCAATCAGCAATTTTTGTTATATATTTTCTTAGGTAATTATAAAATACAGTGAGGATAATTGGACATCTTTGGGCATCCATATCTAATTAAATTGCTATTTCCATCAGCTTCAGATAACATAGTTTATAATGTTAGGTGCTATAAACCATAGGAACAATACTGAAAGCATGGTTTCTTGTCTTGATATATACCATATCATACTCAGCAAACTGAGATTGTACCAAAGAGATGAATATATGCAGTGATGTGATGTCATGATACAATCTGTCCTCTCCCATATTTGTATCTCAATGTCTGACACAAATGTGGTGTTGGGATCAAGACAATGCCCTCTTGTTCCCTGCAGATGCTTTTAAGAATAATTCAGTGAGTTATTTTCTTTACCTTCTGACCTTAAGCGTGCATAAGCAATCTGTGTTAACAATTAGAGCTGCTATCACTTCCAGTGAGATTTGCTAATATCTTGAGTTGGCTCCAAATGACAATAATAAAAACCAATTGCATTGCAACCTCAGCCCAAGACTCTTAACTAAGCTTTACATAAGATTCTGGGGAAATGTGGCTATAATGACTTGGTCAAATTTGGTTTAATAGCAACTATGTAGCAACTATGTAGACACTAGATAACGTGCTATACATATTTAAATCTATAGGTTGTTTTCTGTAAATGAATACACAAATTCACAGGAGATGGACTTTATGAATATTCAATTAAGTGACTAGCCTTTGTTATGCCTGTTCTTGGAAAACCAGAGATTGGTAATACAATAAATGATAGCTAGGACAAAGATATGCTAATACACTTATATACCTATTTCTATTTCAGGTATTTAAACTTATGTTTATTCTTATTTCTATTATATTGTAAGCGTTTGACAAAACAAACAAATAAATAAATACCTACATAGGTGTGCATGTAGGTAGGTATATATATATATCTGTAAATAACTATATAGATGGTAAAGATATATATTAGTTTCCATCCATTGCTTCTTGCTCTGCCTCCTATTGCTTTGG